>LPNX010060001.1:336123-370766 GCA_001517045.1 Pseudotsuga menziesii | reverse complement strand
TGATAAATGGATAACTTTCAGAATGTCCTTGATAACATTTATCTAGGCATGTATATCTCACATTGAACCCATTTAAATAGAAGAATATGAGGAATTAAAAAAAAAATCCAAATTATATTCCATTTCATAACTATCTTTTAACCATTTGATCCGTATCCACTTGGTCTAGCCACAAACGATGTGGGTGTGCTAGTATTAGTTATGATGATAGTCATTTAGATATTATCTCATATTTTTTACTTGCTTGAACAGATCAACAAGATTAACCCAAGCATAACAAGTGTAAAACAAGGATTCATTTAATGGTCATCGTAGCTTGTTATGCTTAAATGCATCGTGATTAAGATTTAAATAAGCTTGAGGTAAAGGGTGGTTAAAGAAACGAGTAACAATTTGTTTTTGTTCTTTCATATCAATTTTTGTTTGTTTATAAATAGTGTTTGTTTTGTGCTTGTATTAAATCTAACAATATTATATGAATAATGAATGTAAAATTATATATTTTAGCCTTTGTTTAATATCCACCTATCTTGGTTGGTTGTGCCTATCCATTATTCATACTATACCATTATAGTTAATAAAAACATAAAATAAATAATATTTAATAAGCAAAAAAAAAAAAAAAATTGTTACTTGGTTATTTAACGATGGGTTAATTAAAGGTTATTTAAATCTTAATCAAGATGCATTTAAGAATAACTAACACAACCACTCAACTTGTGGCCTGTGAACCTCGATATGCATTGGTCATTTTTGAAGCTGCTCGAACTTAAAAATAAATAATTGAAAACATGTGTTTAACAAACAAAAAGTTTTGTAACACTCGGGAGAGTCTTGTTAATCTGCTCAATGAAGCCCAAAATGTTAGATAATATATAAAAGCATATCGACCTAACAAATACAACGGACATGAAATGAATCTCTGCTATACACTTGTTGCATTTAGGTTAATTTTACTGAGCTATTCATAAAAATATTAAATATGAGATATTAACATATATAAACATAATTATTGTTATCCTAAATTATGAAATAAAAATGATAAATAAAAATAGTAAATAAGTAAACAAATTCAACCCATAAAATTTACATTTATAACTTTTTATCATTAATTAAAATTTACATTTATAACTTTTTATCAGTAATTAAAATTTACATTTATAATTTCTTACAAATAATAGTTTAAACGTGTTTAAACTTATTTATGGAGAACAACCACTCTCAATAAAAATAACTACCATCTTATACCTATACCTATTACAATGTGTAATAACACTAACATTCGAGTTACCATACTCTTTATAATAATACTTGAGATATGCCACAAATGAAAAACCAAGATTCCATTGTTATATTAAAGAATTTGAAATTTTTTATGTTGCTTATTATCACATGGATGATGTCATTCGCATTTAATACACATTCACAAAGTATATTTGCGAAATGGAATTGATTCAAAATTGAAAAAAAGTGAGGAGTAAATCGGGTGAACACAATTATTCGTGAGATGTAGAGAAGTTGGTGGCGGGGTATGGTTAATACGCCCCCTAAGAAAAAAGGTCGCTAGTTCTAATCTCGTAGATACCAAAAATATAATCGTGTTAAGGGTTGGTGCGGTCCAGGACGGGTGCGATGCCTAGGTGATTTTGACGGCTTAGATGGTCCTCGTTCGTGGTAACTTAGCCAATGGAAAACCTGCTAGTGAGGGGGTTTCACCACTTTGCAAAAAAAAATAGCGTGAACACAATTTGTTAAGCGTAAGGAAGAATAAAGGTGTAATAATACACTCATATTTATTTGTTTACATATTTAGTTTTATTTTCATTAATAAATTTTTAAAAACTAGCTATTATCCTAGAAAAGTGTAATAATACACTCATAAGGTGTTGTTAGAGAGTGTATGGACAAAAGTTTAATCATCATGTACAATAAATTTTTATTTTTGTTCAAATGCATTATTTTAATGATTTTTTTTACAATGTATAAAGGATATATTAGTTGTGCTTGAATTTTTTGTTGTTGTTTCAAAAGCATTATCTTGATGATTTAGTTATAATTTTTGTAAAAAAGTTTATGTTGGGTTTTAACCATATTTTATCCATTTTCTCTTAGGCCAAACTAACACTCTACATTGTGTCGAGAGGCACTATATAGTTCAATATGGGGGAGATATTGTAACGTTATGTAACGTTCCTTATGTAAAATTCCTTTTGTAACGTTCCTCTTGTAAATGTTGGCTATAAATAATATTGTCGATTATGATGGAGATGTTGTAATGTTTTTCAAGTATGAGGGAGATGTTGTAACGTTACTTTTTATTTGCCGATTATGATGTAGATGTCGTAATGTTAGGTTTTACTTCTAAAAAGTAAAAAGTGATAAATATATTTTGTCGGCCATTAATTAAAATTAAAATTAAAGTTAAAATTAAAATTAAAATTAGAAATAATTTTAATTTCTAATAATTTGAATAAAATATGTACATATATGGTATTTTATAAATAAAACTATGAATGGATGAAGCAACCATCACAAATTAGAAGCTCCAGAACATATGACCACAAAAGCTTGAGTATTATGGTTTGATTACTTTGTAAGTATTATGAAGCTTAAAAAGAAAACAATAATAATTTCATTTACAAACTATAAACACTTTTTATAAACAACCAAAAAATGCTACTACATGTCCAAAAACATTTCTTTTAATGTACCAAATACAACGTCCATCAACTTTTAAAAAAACAATAACTTAATTTTAAAAGGAAACTCGAAAATCATAATATTTAAAATCGTACTAAATCACAAAAACTTGAATCTTGAGCCCATTTTAGAAATGGGAAAAGTTTGAAGAAAAACAAAGGATTAAGACGTCAAGTCAATGAGATTGAAAACCTGCAAAGTCTAAAGATAAGAAAGGTCATAAATAACTTAGAGGTTAAAGATACATTTACTATTTCAAAAGGATATTCCTTAATTTGAAGAGCAGTATTTATGGCCACCAAATGTTGTTGGATTAGAAGGCTGACACATAGAATCCAAAACGGACCTTGAAAACGTTTCTCCAGAGCAATGAGCTCAGGTAATGTGATCTTCCGTATCAATTTTCGGTCTAGATGACACATTGATATTTCTAATTTATTTTTATAAAAAATCATTGTCGTCGAAATTCTAGTCCATTTCTAATTTTAATTTTAGTTGTTGTCCAATAATGTTCACAGACCCAATCAGATCAAATTGAGGAGATGATATGTAAGAGAAGCAGCCTTCCATGAAAATGAAAAGAAGACATTGTAGCTGTAGGTGAATCCCTCTAATTCGTGACACAGACATTGAAAAATTTTATTGCACATTTCACTCTTGAGAATGATTGGTAGGTGAATCCATCTAAGTGGATTTGATCCCTCTAATTCCTACACGGACATTGAAAAAAATAAATTACAGATTTCACTCTTGAGAAAATCCCTCTAATTCCTCAGTGGATTTGATCCTTCTAATGACAAAAATTAATTACACATTTCACTCTTGAGAATGATTGGTAGGCGAATTCCTCTAATTTCTAAGTGGATTTGATCCCTCTAATGACAATAGCTTATCATTTTAATTTATTATTATGTTATCTACTTCAAATATTGCTAATTGTGTTGAGGTATTTAACAAGTATTATTCTAGTACAAAAACTAAAGATAAGAAGCTTACATGGATATATTCCCTATGCACATGTAATATCAATGGAAATTTTGAGGCCATGTAATTATCCACAAAAATATGTTGGCCTTGCACATGGATTGCTTCGTAAACAACCCATGTTAAATTGCACTCAAGGAGATTTGTTATTTTATTTACCAAATTTCAATTAAAAATAAAGAAAATAAAAAATAAACTACTCCTAAAAAAATTATAAAATTTCAAAAAATATATTATTTCAAACACTAATCAATACCTTCATTTCCCAAGATTGTTATTCCATGAGCATTGTACCGTCCATCGGTGAATCATAATGAAACAAAATTAAGAGATGCTTAAATTCGGAATTCATTATTATACTTTAAAATTTCTAAAAAGATTACAATTGTACTTTCAAAGTTGATTAAAATTTCTTGTATGAATAAGGCTTACAACCTTATTTACTTTACAAGTAGTTGACATCAAATTTTGGAAATATACATATGGGTTGAAAGACAATTACATTTTTCAATGCTTCCTTATTATCTCATATAATTTTCAACTTAAGTAAAATTTGACCTAAAAAGGTTAGGTGTACATATATTATTTTTCTTAAACTTAATTTTGATTGTCCATTCAATTTTTTCATTAAAAAAATGAAGTTTCCATTCAAATTTGGCCTTTTCGATTCCCATGTCTAAATACTCTTACTTTTCAGGTAATTTTAAGAGCGTCCATTCAACATAAGATTGGGAGTGCTCGTTCAAATTTGATAATGATCTGGAGACCTTTGTAAATTCCCCAAGTCCCATATGCTGGCTTTTCTCATTTACTTAATATTCTTTATAGACGTGAAGAGGAAGGCGATTAGCTTCATTTTTGTGTGGGGATTAGACTTACAGACTAGTTGTGTACAACTATCTGTTGTTGGATGACCGAATTTCTAACCATGTTTGGATCAAGTGAAAATGGTGAAGAGCATCTCAATCTCTGCCACCATATTGAAACTCAGCTAGGCACTGAAGAATGTTGCTACGTTTCCTCAGAAATGATTTTTCTACATGATGAGCAAGGGGAGCACTGTTCTGAATGCAAAGATAACTAATCTAACGACAATTCCAACCAGCTAAAGAACTGACCAACTCTCACAAGCACCATGTGATATTTGGAGTTGAGTTGAATTAGCTGCTCCTCATGTGAGATAGTCGTTAATAGAAATATTGTACTCGAGAATCGACGTTTGCATGAAGAGACATAAGAAAAGACGATGTTATACATAGCCAAATGAAAATGATGGGTTTTTAAAGTCAAACAAGAAGTGTAATTATATTGTAATTGTTGTACTTCAAAGATGGAAAGCATATTAAAATTTCCTTAGTTTCGGAAATTGTAGCTGGCAACAATCCCAATTTTAGAATTTACAAATGTGTTTTACTAGCATAGATTTATCTTAAAAAAATCTACTAATTGTCAAAATAGATCAAATTTCTAACTGTAAATATTTTTTAGTGGAAATGTTGAAAAAATGTATAGTAATATAGAATGTGCCTCTTCTAAGCAAAACAAAAGAAGAGTGATTGTTTGGGGTAAAATGGAAAACCCTAGACTAACTGTAAATTTGAAGTTATGATTACTCGATAAATAGATCCTTATTTACAGGGTGTGCTACATATTAGGTCATAAAATCCTTGTTATTTTTATTTGTTTCCAAAACCTTCAAATTATGCTATTTCTTTAGATTACTAGCATTTAAATAATTAAAAAACCATTAAAATGCAAATATGAACACCTATAATCTTAATATTTTGATCCACCTATATCTTAATTTGCATTTCAAATTATCTGTTATCCCTCATCAAGTCATATACCCAGACAATATTCCTATTGTAATAATTGCATTATTGTTATGGACATTGAATCCATATCGATAAGATACAATAATTACAAATAAACTCTTAAGATACAATAATTACAACCTTTGAAACTTGAAACTAAACTCTTAACATTGGAGTCTTAGAAAAAATGCAATTGCCCAGGACAAAACATAAAATAATTGTAAGAGTTGATATGTATAGTTGAAAATAAGTTCAGTTAAGGGAAATGACTCATTAGTAAAGCATTTTATTTCTCTCTAAATATGTTAAAAATAATTATTAATTAGATTATGATAATCCTCATAATTTTATTTCTGTTTTCAACTTAACATGTTCCTTTCAATGTTGATCAAACTCGAGTTTTGTGTCACTGCCCATGACTGGAACGAGCCTAGATCCAAATCCTCAGCTCTATCAAGCGCTGAGAGGGATCAAATATCTCAAGGTGCAAACCTATCCTCGAATAGCTCCTTGCATGCAATACCTGATAAGAGGTTTTCACTCGGGATATTTGATCCCTCTCGACGCTTGATAGAGCCTAGGATTTGGATCTAGGCTGGTTTACCCAATTCAGGATAAAATAGTCCAATTGAGGGTTTGCTTTTATAAATCTTTCGAAAAAATAATGTTTTTTTTTTAATGTTGAATCCATTTATTATTATTATTTTTGTTGAATCCATTGTATATATTCCCTTAAGAGTCAACCCCGCATTGAAAATCATTAAAGAAAATTTCAAAATTTATGTATCTAAGTCAAAAGCTATTCCTACTTGTGGTAAATGTGGGGGATAGATCTGAATCACAATTTAAAAATAGTATAGTGCAGTAAATAGTTTTGCATTTTTAAGCTAAAATGCATATGCATATTTTATAAGAGGCTTCTTACTATTGGAGCATACACAATGATGAAGTTAAATAAGTGTCAAGGCATCATATGATGTGTTGAGAAAGTATGGGGATGTTGATAATAAATCTATGTAGGCAATGCGTTTAAGAGACGGAATGAAAGGATTGGTGTGGATGAATGGTTATGAGTTCCTTCAACAGAAAGTGTATTTATCATTGATAATTGTGCAAGGTTTATTCAAAGTATTGGAAAGCCTCCACTTCAAACTTTGGCTCAAGTATTTGACCCAACTTATGAATCATCTTCAGAAGTTTACCACAACCATGATTGTAACAAGATTCAACTATAGTGAAAAGGGGCTTACTCCAACTTTGAGCACATTTGAGCAAAAGGAAAATTCTGAGCATTTGTGTTAGATACAAATAGTAATTAAAATTCCCAATTCCAATATAACCAACTTCTACTAAGTTGCTTTGTCAATATATTGGAAAGAAAATCTTGTTTGTTAACATAGAGTATTTTTTTCAATGTGAGATGAAGTACCAATATTAGATTGAATTTTTTGTCAATACTCAAGACATAAGAAAGTTGAGAACAACAATTTTATGTTGTGTATCAAAATTTGTGATAAAACATTTCATATTCTGCATCTCTTATTAGTCACTAGATGTTGAACAATTTTAAATTCTTCATATCTACTTCATATCTAATATTTTGTTTTTAACCATGTGAACTCAGAAACCTCCCAAGAATATATGCAAAAACTCAAAACCACATATACCAATAAGTCATAGGTCAACCTAGGTTGATACTTCACATCAAGGGGATGCCTACCCTTTTAGCTTCACTGTGATGGATGGATATGTGCATCCCTATCCCATGCAAGAATTCAACCTATGAACTCCTCATAGATAACACATATTATTAACCATTGGACCCACTTAGGTGCACATCATATCTAATTTCTCAAAAGGTGTTGATCCTTATCATTATGTTTGATTCCCCTAAGTTGCATGGCTATTTGGGCCTATATCACCCATACAAAAGGACCACCTAATGGGATAGGGTAAAGGGAAAGTATCGAATCTTATTTCATGAATTACATTCCCATTTAGCAACAAGTTTGCACTTCCTCATGTTTACTAGAAGCATCTCTAAACTAGATACCAAAACATAGATCCCATCCATTTTTTCCAATCTTGAAAAATAAAATCAATTCAAAGGCTATGAAAGTTAAAACAACACATTAACACTACATGATCACTTTGGTTAATTATTGGTGTATATGTATATGTAGAGAGAAAGCAAGGGGTATTTGTATCTTATCAATAGACCTGACAAGGTAGACCACAACCTACTTGATTCATTAAAATTAACTTGATCTAGCAAGCCAAGCAAATATTACAAGCCACATTAGAGAAATAATTTCCCCATTTATAGGAGGAATATATAAGCATAAAGCACAGAGGTATTTTATTGTAGTCATACATCATTCCATACTATATGTTAATCATGAAATGGCAATTTCTACTAGAAATACATTAGCATTAGTCACTCTTGTTATTATATTATCCCAATCCCATGCACATCAAATTTGGTCATCTCCTACAAAAATTAATCCAAAAAATAGTATTGAATATTTGTTTACAATTACTTCAATCACATAGATTTGAGTGAAAATATTCAAACCTCAACATATGCAGAAAATGTGTGTAATAAAAAATCTATGTAGTGGGAAACAATAAAGTGCGATGGGAGAAGTTGTTCTAGAAAATAATTTGCAATAAAGTCGTTGGTGCCAATGATGATAAACATCATTTCTCCCTTCATCCTTGAGGGAGTCAATGAAAGTTTAACCCAGATGTCCTATGGCCTACCTATTAGCACGGGGAATTCCCCTTGTTGTGCTATATCTTACCACGTTCATTCATAAGGGGGGGTTTTTTAATTGTGTTAAATAAGGTCAATATATTGCAGCTATTGGGGGGAAGGGAATCAAGTATTGGTGGTTTATTGGTATTGGGGGGTATAAAAAGGGGTTTTTAGCAAAAACAAGGAATATATTGTAAAAATAGGGGTTTTTAATTGGAAATATTTATTGGGAGGGGGGCTCAACAAAAGGACTTTTGTAAGTAATTATCAATATTTAGTGAAATTAGTGGCATTCTTATATACCATGAACAAAAGCACTATGACATGGTTTCACTAAGTGAAGAGCCCGTCCCATGTCTTTTAGTAATAAGCCTTTGGTAGATGGTTCAATTGATTGAGATAATTTTTTTCTTTTTCTTTGGTGGGGTGTTTATAGCCTTTGAGAAACACACTGAATGTACAAAGAATCAATATAGTTCTATTGTCATAAATTACTAAGATAATGGATATGCATATGAAGAGTTGTGTACATGAATCATGTTCTCTTAGCCACACCTTTTTCAAACCTCTTCAATATGTATACAATTTCCATGCAACTATAGTTATTCCCTAGAGCAAGTAAAATCTAATCATAGCCCTTGGGTAAGTGCCTTTTAACCCTAAATGGGAATAATACGTTGGCATGTGTTGATGTGGTAGCCAATATGTTGGCTACATAATGAGCGGGTGTTAGAAATTGAGATAGTTGGATTTGAATAAGAGTTGTGTACATAACTAATGCTCTTATCCCATCATTGTCCAACCTTACCAAAACATCTACAATTTCATGCAAAGTTTTCCCTTAGAACAAGTAAAAGCTATCATAGACTCCATGTAATGAGCTTTTAACCCTAATTGGAGATAATACCCTTATATAAGTCCTTATAATATTCCAGATGCCATCTATTTAAAAAGTTGAATAAATTTAATTAATCTTAAAAAAAAATTTGATTATCTTTTTCTTATCACTTTTTGCACAATTAATCTTTTAAACTATTTATAAAAAATATTAATTTATATATATAAATTTACTATAAATTTTTTAATTATTATATAATTTATTATTGATGTTAATAAATAAATAAACAAAATTTCATTTGTGCCTTCTAATAACTACATAAAATAAATTTGTTTCAATATTATTTCTTTATTTTTTACCATGGATGTTATTTAATCTAACAATATGATAATGCTTATAAATTTTTTTGATTAAATTAGAGTAGGTTTGATAAGAATTCTTAGGTTTGATAAGAATTCTTATAATTACTCTTTCTTTGTTTTTTACCATGGATGTTATTCTAACAATATGATAATGCTTATAATTTTTTTGATTAAACTAGAGTAGGTTTGATAAGAATTCTTATAAGATACCAGATTTTGCATTGGTAAATTCTTTAAAAAAACAACAACATAGTTTAGTTAATGAAAGGTAGATTATATAATGTTTCAAAATAACACGTAATAAAATTTGAAAAGTTGGCATAATTGAGAAGACCAATAATTATTCTTAGAATGTTGAAAAGGTTGGTAAATTTTGATAAAAGTATATAACTTGTGATATTTTATGTGAATAAAATAATAGAAAGTTAAAAAGTTTATTATAATTAAAATAATAAAAAATATTTTATTTTATTTTAAATTAATATATTAATTTAAAAAATATATATATTTATAGTAATTAAAGTATGATAATTAAGTAATTATTTTAATTTAAAATATATTTATATAAATTAAAATAACTATTCTAAAGATAAAATCATGATACAACTTGTTTTTAAAGTTTCTTAACATTCCAGGTCTCAAATGTTTATGTACCTTTTTTTCCCTGTAGAATACTTATTGTGTATCTAAATGAACCAAGTAAGTATTAACGCTACCTTCGTGGCCTGTCACTAGTCTCTGGATGAATTGGATAAAAACAAAGTTCACCACAAGCTATCCAACAAACTCTCTCCATTGTGAGGGCTCTTGAAATGTTAACCATCACAACATATACGGGCAAGGAGATATAAATACTTTGATACGAGTGTATATTATTTTTTTCCTTTCAGTTTATTAAATTTGCTTCATCTAAAGAGTTACTAAGTGCATCCTTTGTTGTCATTGGCTGAACTTATATAACTTTTAAAATTAACATGTTCAAAATCATGTGGAAGAAGAATGTTCTTACCAGTCCTATTATTGCTAGTTCTTATGCAACATGTCACTTTTCGATTGATAATGAATTGGAAATAATCCAAATGTTGAAATAGATATTGTTGTGACAAAGTAGATGTTGAATGGATTGAATATGACAATTGGATTGAGAACTATAGAATGCTTGTTGAGCTCGTTTAAATAGATATTGTTATGACAAAGTAGATGTTAAATGGATTGAATATGACAACTGGACTGAGATAATTCAAAATGATTGTTGAGATCGAGTCATTGAAATGCATTTAATTCATTAATTGGATGAAGAAATTTCCATGGAAATATTGGTTTTGAATGAGTTTTTTGTTGTGAGAAATTATTTTTATTGATTCATGGACGAGATAAAGTTTATTTAGAATACATGTTAATGGATATGGTGTTTATTTAAATATAGAATAAGACTCCATGTAAGTAGTTTCTTTTATAGATTAGGAAGTTGTTAGATGGGTTACCTGAAGGTTGAGATATTATCTTAATCTATAATTAGTGCTTTGTGCCATGTAGCAACAATTCAATTAAATAATTTTTTTTATATAAGATACACTAATTTGATGAATAAGATGAAGCAAGTTTATTTTTAGTATATCATCTTTGTCTCATTTTTTTTAATGTGATACTGGAGCTCCATCTCATTTTTCATCAATAATGAATTGAGACTAAGCAAAAAGTTTAAATAGATATTGCGGTAACCAAGTAGATGTTGAATGGATTGAATATGATAACTCGATTGAGAAACTCTAGAATGATTGTTGGGCTCAGGTAATCAAATTGCATGTAATTTATCCATTTTCTTAAGAATTTCCCATGGAAGTATTAGTTTTGAATGAGTTAGAACTTAGAATAGATGTTAATGGAGAGTGTTGGAATATGAGTCCACATGTAAGTAGTTTCTCCTATAGAATAAGAAGTTGTTGGATTAGTCATTACATGGTTGAGATATTCAATCAGCCTCTCTCTCATTAATAGCAAATCATTTAGATTAATATACAATCAACCTCTCTCTCATTAATAGAAAATCATTTAGATTAAGAGATAAGATTGTATACAAGATATAATAATTTGCCAATGAATAATATGAAGAAAGTTTAGTTTTAGTCTATTCTCTCTATCTCATTGTTTTTGTATGGTATTATATCTATAATGGGCGTGACTCCCTAAGTGGAGTGCCAAAGAATGAGAAGCCTGTGAGCAGATTCTCTCTTGATGGTAAATGATAGTTTATAAGTGTGCGAGCTAATTATGTTTGTTGTGTTGTCGAGCATTTACATGTTGGTGTAGAGAAGAATACGTTCGGGGAAGTGTTTGCATGCTATTGGTCATAATAGGTAATGGGCTTGATGCCTTTCATTTTCCATGTTTGCAAATAGTTGTCTCAGTATAGTGGGGTTGAATTGCTGTGAGGATGTAATGTTGTAATTGTTTGATTCGGATTTTCTGTATGATAGTTAGTTATTTGTTGTATTTTGATGTTATCATTCATGTTGAGAATGGTGGGTGGATAGACCCTATACGTTGATAGGTTGTTTTTGGAAAGTAAAATGGTTGAAAAGGGAAAACTAAAATCAAATTGGTGTTTTACATGTTGGTGTAGAGAAGAATACGTTTAGAGAAGTGTTTGCATGCTATTGGTCATAATAGGTAATGGGATTGATGCCTTTCATTTTCCATGTTTGCAAATAGTTGTCTCAGTATAGCGGGGTTGAGTTGCTGTGAGGATGTAATGTTGTAACTGTTTGATTCAGAGTTTCTGTATGATAGTGAGTTATCTCTTGTATTTTGATGTTATGCTTCATGTTGAGAATGGTGGGTGGATAGACCATTTTACGTAACTCTTAATTTCCCCCCAAAAGGTGAAACAATACGNCCCCCCCCCCCCCACCCCACCACAAAAAAAAGTGCATGGACTAAAGTTTGCCCCTATTGTAGACCTAGCTTTGTAGCAATTCCTTTTTTTGCATACTCATAAAAAAAGTATATAAAGCATTGTTTTTTAAAGAGTATTAATGACAATTTATATGAAGTTTATTTCATCTTATTTTCTAATTGCTACAGAAAATTGTTGGTTGTGTCTTGTCTTATATATGTGGCATACATAGGGATTGGTGTTATTGTCACACACCCTTCATATCAATGACAAGAGTGTCAAAACCTATTTTAGAATAGCTCACAAATATATCCTAATTTTCATCAACGAAAAGAAAAAATGAAAGAAAAATAACATCATAATTTATGTTACAACCCAAATGGAATTATATAATTTTAGTCAATACATCCCTAAATAAGCATGAAATTAATGTAACTATTGACATACTTTCTTACACAATGCATGGTCTGAAATATCAACCCAATAATTACAAGCAATGAAATAGAATGATTTTAGTGAGGCATTACATAAAAAAACTCTTGACAATTCTCTATAGCAGGATGATTCGCAATAAATATTTTACCACTAAAGTGTTCAATTAAATTTCGGGTTACTTGATTGCCCTTCTTGAGCATTCCATTTTTTTCTACTAAGTATGTGAATTTGTGTTCATTGTGGCTACAAACCCATTTATAGTGACAGATAAAGGGTTTCAGGTACATTCTAACAACCCTTTCTAAGTGCAAGTACAAGACGCTAATCATTACTCTAAATAACTTATTTATAAATGTAAATATAGTATCAATGGAAACTTAATGCCCTATTAAAGGAAGAATTTCCATATGAAACTTGAGAATATATAGGTTACCTGAGTATGGGTTTGAACATTACATAAAGGAATTTTCTCCCACATCTCCCATCATGGTTGTAGAGTTGGCATAGTTACTACATTTCTTTTATTTCATTGAATGAAGCTATTTGTATTTAATACAATATATTAAAGGAAAAATGTTAAAAAAAGTTAACGTAGATGCTTAAATGTTTTAAATAATAAAATGGTTATATGTTTTTTCTGAGGTTAAGATGTTTGCCACAGGTTGTTAAAAAAATTATTGGTCTACTCCTTCAATTGAACTTAGAAGACATGTTCCCTATCATTTATGACCCATATATTTGCAAACTTGATTATAGAGGATCGATGGTATGGTTTTTATTGTTTCTAGTGACATTCACATCTCTCCAACCTCCTTTAGAAGTTTGTTGCTGCAGGTGTATGTTTACAATCCTGAGTTGGGCAAGATGGAGGACAAAGAAATTGTGGTTGTGGATGACCTAGGAACATATGAGGTCCTTGAAGTGGGAAATACGAGGGATGACATAGTAATAGCATAAGTTATACACGTTCTTGGCTTCCTATGTTTATAAGCAACTTTTCACATAGGGAAATCTTGAATTCCCATCCATGTTTGTATTAAATGCACAATGTGAATCTTCTCACGTTGGCCTTAGTTTTTTTGTGCCTTGAATTGATTGGAAAACATATTAACAAATATAATAAACAAAAACCTGACATCCCAAACATTGAAATAATGAAAAAGTCCTAGAAAATACCTAAATATCAAACATAGGGCATAATAAATTTAGGTAATAGCAAGAAATGTGGTTACCATTGCATCCGTCAAGTCTAGCATAGCCGTCCCACATATTGTTATGGTACGCCTGAATGTTACATTAGACTAGAACAAGTCATTAAGAAAGCATAGAAGTCTTCAAAATCACCAAAAAAAGTATGAAATATTCACCTTTTATTTGAAAATAATATGAAATACAAATTTTGTATTTCAATCCTTCGCTCTAGACATGAAAAGTTGTAAGAACCTTCCTTAAATTTTTATGTATAATAAATGGGTGAATCTCCATGACACATTGGATTGTTTGAAGGTTATTTTTATCAATAATACGATATGTATATATAAAGTTTTGGTGAATATTTCACCAAATTATAGAATCTTGTAAAATTTGGGCAAATATTTCATAGAATAATAAAATTTTGTAAAATCATGGATAAACTTTCCCATAATTATAAAATCTTAGGAATTTACCTTTTAAGCAATTTTTTTTATTATCTTCATATTATCATATTTATATTTCATAATTAACTAAGTAATTATATTGATATTATGAACAAATATATAAATACTATAGACCAACACAAACATATAAGTGTTAGAGATTTAACAAATAACCCGAAAAGTGATATAAAATATATTTATAATTATATAAAATGTTGTTTTTTCATAAATGGAAATATTAGTAAGTTTTGGTTATTAAAAATTTGAAACCTTAATATCATAATATCCATTAACAAAAAAGCATGCTTAAAAAAAAACCATCATTTTACCTACTTCAAAATTAGTATACTAATCTCTCTCTCACACACATAAATTTTTTACTTAAATCATGATCTCCATAAATAAGAAAAAATATACCTAATAAAAATAATAAAAATGAGGTTACCTTGTATACTTCAAAATATGCTAGTATACAACTCTTATGTATATGATTTGTAATCTTTAGCATATACAATATAATTGAGTGCATAGTGTACAATTATTTTGTATAGACCAATATGTAGAATGCATCAATATAAAAAATTGTGAAATAAAATATACATATTTGTGATGAATAAAAATATATATTTATAATCATAATTAGTGATATGTTTTGTTTGTTAATTTTTTGATGCATAACCTTTTAAAAAGAGGAAGCTGATATATAGATTTAACTATCCATATAAAACTTATATAATATAATATAACAAATCAATGTAATTGGTCACACATCCCTTAATATTATAAAAAACTATATGATGTGCAACATGGAAACCATACACTATATAATTGGGAGAAACAAACTTTTCAAACTAAGTATTATAATACATTTAGTAATTACAAAGTTCTTTATTCAAAGGTATCATAAATATGTGTGGGAAGGAAGTGAAATTTGAAAGTGATGAACTTTTTCTTAGTTCTATCTTTATTAAAAAAATTGAGATAAGATTATCTTTATTTAAAAAAATTGATATTTATTTATATAAAAAAACCATTAATACATAATTAGTTATGAAAGTTATTTTTTAAAATATTTTATTTTGTAAAATAAAAAAATTAGTTGTACTCATTAAAAAAGGTGTTAAGAATTTTAGATGGCTGTAAGAAGAAGTGGTAACTTAGCTACTAAATTTAATTTCCATAAATGATGCGAACTTGATTTTAGATGGTTGTACTAAGAAGTGATAACTTTGATGCTAAGTTTAATTTTCATAAATGATGTGAACTTGAGTTTTTAATAAGTATATTGTGTCCTAATATTTATGTTAATAAAACTTTAAATTAACAAAAATATTTAATAAATCTCTCCATAAAATACTGATTTAGTAGGATCATTTTCAACAAAAACATATAAAAGATATTTTGCATAAATTATACCTAGATTAAAAAACAAAAACAACACTTAAAAGATATGGTAACTAGAATTTGGTTCAAAGTTGGTTGTAATGCTTCATGAAAGTTCTTTTTTCTAGTAAATAATGAGCCTCTAAATAAAAGTGTTACACATGGCGGAAAAACACGACACATTTGAACACTGAAGGAATATTAGGCGTGAGGAAAAAGAAACCGAGGAACCGATGCTGAGAGAATCGATCGCTAGATCGCATGTTAATAACATGTTAATTTTGAAATAATAAACAAATTTATAACATGTAAGTGAATTATTAGGAAGCATGTTCATATTAGAATAATACTTGTAAGTATGACATGAGAAAGTGCAATACTAAATTTTAAAAATACTAAGAAATTTGAGCTTACATAAAAATACTAAGAAATTTTAGCTTACATAAAGTTTAAATTAGAATCATTAATGTGTAACATATACAAGTTTAAATTTACAACCCTTCTTTAAAACAAAGTAATGGGATAAAAAATTAGATACTTTCATGACGTGGCAAGAACATAGTGACATGATTAAAATAGTCATGGGGATGCGATGTGACAAGAGTTGACAAAAAAATAGCTATGAGACGAGAGAGGATAATAAAAATGGCCCTTTGTGGTTCAAAGTTTAAAAATAGAAAATAACAATTGCAAGTTATTAATATAGAAACTTCAAAAATCATGAAAATATCATTGCATGTCACAATATCTTTTAACTGTAATTGAAAAATGAATCAACGATGCGAGGTCTTTTTTTAATATCTGAAGAACTCGGGTTGAAGGAAGTATTATGATTATTAATCCTCCCTTTTCCAATTTGGTCATATGTCTAAATCTGGAGCCATGTCTAAATTGAGAGTCCATCCATTCTATTTTTAGTCACTATCATCATTGGGTCCACTTGGCCTAATTGGGGCACATGTTCCAGTTACTAAAGTGTGGAGAACACTAATGGAGGCCTGGTGCCACTGATTACACTTGCATGCATCAGTTTAGGAATCTCGTAGATCAATCCCTACAATTTAGGAGACATTAGAAGTTTTCGATACCAACCAAGGTCAGTTGAGTTGAGTTGGTGACTAGTCAAGCTCACTTATGAGTCACTTACATTCAGTTATAGTCCTCTACATTCAGTTAGTGATAGGTTTGCATGGCTACATGTAGGAGAGGCGCATTCCTCACCTACCACAGTTAGTTAAGCTTAGTTAACACTGAATTAGACACTTAAGTTGTGATTTAGAACTTCGATGAACTCCGATAATGATTTAGACAAGGTGAGATAACCATTCAGTTTAAATGATTTAGACAAGGTCATTTAACCATTTAGTCAAGTAGAGTCTAATTAATTCGAATTTCCTCACATGGATTCGAATTGATTGTGGCTATTTAGCCATTGTACTTCATTGTAATTATTATCTAATTACTTTTGATTAATGAAAGAATTCACAGTTGCAAGCTATTTTTATACTGTTTCATTCTTCAATTGCTGAGTCAATTGTGTAATATATTTTGTGAGTTGTGTATTGATCCATAAATCTATGTGCTCAATTTAATAGAAAAAACCTGAATAAAACAGATGTATTTGGAACCAGAAAATGAGAACCGAAAAAAGAAAAAAAAAAAAATTTAATGTTTCGGTAACCATTTAAGACCTCCTCAACCAGTTCGTTCTTTCTTGTCAGGGTCCGATCAGGGACGATAGATCGGCTAATAAAATCCATTTCTTCTCGACTTCTCATCCACTATCAATTAAGACCTTGAGTATAAACTATACATATATCAATTGATATCTTGTAATCTTTAATCATGATCTCACGTTTCACTTCTCCTCTGTTCCGTTGCTTTGCCGCTTCTCCAATCAATTATACAGAATAAATTTGGCATAACATAATTTAATCATCTCTTTCTTCGCAACTCTATACAAGTGGATGGAACAGGAAAGTAAAAAAACCACTAGTTGGTCCCAACTCTTTATGACTGGCAGACTTAGGTAAAGATTGAATAGGATGTTTCCAAAGCATAAATATCATGCTTTTAATCTAGGAATGATGAACAGATTGAAATCAATTGCTAATTATAGATCTGTTAAGCCTTGAGGATGTATATTTTTGGAAATCAATCTAAAATTAAGAGTGTTATAGCACCTGGCAGGAGTCACCTTGCTACGCCCTTTGAATGTATTGGCCTGGAATAAAAACTAAAACGAATTGCCTTTTTTATTTAAAAAGATTGTCTGCAATTTACTGAATGTAAGAGAGAACTCTCTTGCTAAATGCCTGATATCTTATTTCTCTCTTTCTGATAGATCTTTTCAGTTGATGTTCCTTACTAGACTAATTTTTCTACTGGGATTAGAGATAAGGAAGCGTTGCTACTGCCAGGTTGTATTTCCTGATAGGGAATTAACTTTGTTGTTATTTAATATTTAGAAGAAAATGCATGCAAACGAAGAACATAGTGAGAGGATCTACAATATAGTGGAGGGATGATCACTATCGTTGTCCGCATGCAGAGAAACATGTACATTTGGTCATCCAACGGACCAACAATGAAGTCAATGGTTGACTTCGCTGTTGATCCGTTGGATGAAGAGAACGTACATATTTTTAAGCTCAGAAAAGGATCTTTTTACTCGAAGAAGATGAGACTATTGGATTTTAAGGAAAACGTCTGTAGAGAGAGGGGAATCGGTGGAAGAGCGGGGGAATCTACAATTCCTTCCAGTATCTTCAACGCTTTTCTCATCGTCTGCCTCTCGTCTTCTTCATCCTCGATGCACCATCCTCCCACGGTGGCATCCCTCTTCACCTGATCTGCTTCTGCATCACTGATATTCATAAATTTCTTGTCAAGAATGTCCATGGCATTTTTCCGACTTATATGAGTTGTTTCCCACACGGGAAAGAACATCTTGCTTGATTCGGTGTTCCTGTCCATGTTTCTTTGCCCTCCAATTATTTCAAACAGTCTCATGACAAAGTTGTAGACGTCAGCCTTCATAGTGAGTGGCTTACCAGAGAGTCACTCTGGGGCCAAGTACCCTATGGTTCCTCTCATAGTCATCAAGAACTTACTATAGTTTCTTCCCAAGAGCTTCGCCAACTTGAAATCAACCACTTTGGGGGCAAAAATTGGAATCTAGGAGGATATTTTTTGGAATGATGTAGTCCGTGCACTTCTCATGCGGGTAAACTATTCCCCAGGTAGTTCCCACGGCGATTCCAAAGCGCGTCTTCCAATCCAACACCTTTTGCTGATCATCCATCTAGGTTTTGTGGAACATGAAGGAGTTGAGGAAACCGTTGGGCATCTATTCATACACCAACAGTCTTCAGGAGTCCTCTGTGCAAAATCCTTGCAGATAACCCACTAGATTCACATGTTGTGTGGTTCTGATGGTGTTAACCTCCATGAGTAATTTATTCTCTCCTTCGCTCACACCCTCCAACTTCTTAACGACCACTATATAGTTGTCTCGTAGAGCCCCTTTGAAGATGGAGCCGAAGCCCCCACCTCCCAGACACTAAGAAAAATTCTTCGTTCCAACCTTTAGCCCTCTATAAGTGAATAATGTAAGCGTAGCCAGTGCATATTCTGTTGGAGACAATCTTGGGTGCCTAGAATGCCTAAGAAACAACAACAAAAGGTCCATAATAAAAACCAACCCGCCTGCGACACCACCCACTACACCTGCCAGGGTGGCCTTATTGTTGCAACTAGAGGAAATGCGAGGAGGACAAGATGGGCAGACACCAATGGACTATTCACAACATAAGCAAGATGGGTGGAGACCAGTAGAAAATTCACAATATAAATAAGAATACACATGGTAAAATACCATTGGCGAGAGGGACAACGACGATAGATACACTATTCAAGAAATCACCGTCAAGAAAGAACGCCTAACCATGTAAATATGTTGTTTATAAATTAAACTATATTATTTATATTTATTAATTATTAATTTTTTTTTAAATTTGTTATTTGTTATTTATATATGTAATTTTTTTTAATGTTTATATACAGTGATTAGGTAGAAGGAGTTGAACAATGGACACGTAATCTCGCTATTGTAGCTTTGATTCCTTGATTCCTTGTCGGTCTCGCAAATGGGGTTAAGACATATTTCATGCGATGTGGCACGTCTGCTATAGATTTACGATGTGGGATTAATACATGTCTCTTGTGATGTGGCAAAAATAGGATTTATGGTGAAGGTTTTTCACTCTCGTGTTCAATTCGTTGATTCTTACGCCCAGGGTTTCTGGGTTCAGTCTTGTGTTCAACAAGTTTCTTCATGGTTGGGTGGCTTATCTATTATGAGGCTAAGTGAAGTGATGAAGAAGATGTATGTGGCACTCAACTTTGATTCTTACAGTAATTTTATATATGTATTTTTTTTTAATGTTTATATACAGTAATTACGTAGAAGGAGTTGAACACTGGGCACGTAATCTCGCTATTGTAGCTTTGATTTCTTGTCGGTCTCGCAAATGGGGTTAAGACATATCTCATGTGATGTGGCACGTCTGCTATAGGTTTACGATGTGGGATTAATACATGTCTCTTGTGATGTGGCAAAAATAGGATTTATGGTGAAGGTTTTTCACTCTCGTGTTCAATTCGTTGATTCTTACGCCCAGGGTTTCTGGGTTCAGTCTTATGTTCAACTAGTTTCTTCATGGTTGGGTGGCTTATCTATTATGAGGCTAAGTGAAGTGATGAAGAAGATGGATGTGGCACTCAACTTTGTCTTGTGAAGTACAATGGCTCATTATCACTCCTGGCACTTGGAGGGTTCGAGGTTCAAGTTCTTCTTTGATTATTTGTTGTTGGAGGTCATTGGCAGAGAGAATGGCCCTACCATCAGTGTCATGCCATCCTATCTATCATGCCATCAAAATCCACGCAAAAGGACTTGCATTCAATTGGTCAAAACATATCACCAATCCTGGAGGGTTTTTCAGTTATGGTCTTGTGTTCAACTCATTGATTTTTATGTCGAGGGTTTGTGGGTTTAGTCCTATGTTCAACTTGTTTCTTCATAGGTGGGCCACTTATCTATTGTGTGGATGACTCAAGTGATGAAGAAGACTCCACTGTTGTCTCTTCACATTCAGTTCACCACCATTAATGATCCCCTCAATGCTCCATTAATGAATCAAGGGTTGTGGTTCCATTCAGAATTGGACTTCCATCTTAATTGCTCTAGGTACAGTCTATTGATTTTGCATTTTCTGTGGCTTATCTACTTCATATTTTGAATATGTTATCAAAATCTTCGATTCAAAGGTATTTTCTGCACTTCCTTTGTTTTGCAGTGTCTATCAAAATCTTGAGGTAACCATTCTTTGATACTTTTTGCATTTCATTTTATCATCTTTCTCTTGCTGGTCTTCATTTACGTTGTGGCTTTCTGACAAAATTTTGGCCATGGCCTCATCAAAATCACGTGTATTATTTTACCTTGTATTATTTTAGGTAGTAGTTGTGTTAGCAAAACATTCAATTATGATTTTAGTGCCTTCGAATTTATAAAATTTCGACAATGGGAAATTTAATGCTTGGAATTTTTAATTTTAGTCATTAATTTTTGGTTCACTGATGTAATTTATACAATCCATTTAATGATCTTAAAACAAAAAATAGATTATCTTGCAGCTATTTGACAGTGGATTTATTGTTGGTTTGAAATGCTATATGGTTAGTGACAATTTGAGAGTTTCATTGTGCAAGTTGTTCATAATTATTGTTGCCAATAGAGTTTTCTCTAGCAATTAAAACTGGAACAACGTATTAACATGGAAAACATATACACACGTTCCTCTCTACATGGATTCACATGGAACAATTCTCAATTTTTATTTTTCCTCTGCGGATTTATGACAAATTGTTCCACATGAATGCTTTAGCTCACGTTCAAGGATTTCTAAAGGCATTTCAATTTGAGTGAAGCTCCTTTATATCCAATTGAAGTTTACACTAAGAGAACATCAA
Organism: Pseudotsuga menziesii; assembly: GCA_001517045.1. Taxonomy (NCBI): domain Eukaryota; kingdom Viridiplantae; phylum Streptophyta; class Pinopsida; order Pinales; family Pinaceae; genus Pseudotsuga; species Pseudotsuga menziesii. Next base: position 348,923 of record LPNX010060001.1, on the reverse strand, counting down.
AGGAAATTGAGAATCAGCTAGAGAAAACCCTAAATTTACTTAAGACTTCATGCAAGTTCTCTTAGGAAAATTCCTAGGACACTAGATTTACTGTTGGTTTGAATTACTATATGTTTAGTGTCAATTTGCATTACAGGAAATTTCAATTTAAAATGAGCCTTCCAAAAATAGTACAAATTCCATGTCATCATGTATTAGCGAATCAAAATGCTTTAAAATTCAAAAAGGGAGCACCTCTTAAACAAAATTTTAATTAAAATTTGGGGATAGGTATCATAAAAAAAACTACTTCTTTTGTTCGTATTTTCGACATATCTTCCTCTGCTTTTACTCAAATTTCAATCAAAAGAGCTCATTGGATGTGGAATTTAATTCCTCATCCAACGAGATCTCCCAATCAAAATTTGAGTAAAAACACAAGGACATTAGAGGAAATTTCAACTCAAAATGGGCCTGCCAAAAAAATAAAAATAAAATAATAGCTAAAATAATATTTATTAATTTTGGAGGAAGAAAAGAAAAAAACTACTTTTTGTTTGTATTTTCGACACATCTCCCTGTGTTTTTACTCAAATTTCGATCGGGAGAGCTCGTTGGATGCAAAATTAAATTCCGCATCCAACATCATCACATTTTTCCAGGTATTTCTTGTTTTTGGGGTAGCGGGGTCCATCAAAAGTATGCCAAGTGGGTACTCGTTGGATGAAGAATTTAATTTCGCATCCAATCGGCTATCCCGATCGAAATTTGATTAAAAACATGGGGAGATATTATAAAATACAAATAGAAAAGTAGTTTTTTTTATGATACCTATCCCCAAATTTATAGTAAAAGAGTGTTTAAGACCTATACAGTATTTCAAATTTAAAGCAATTTCATTGGATAACACATGATGACATGGAATTTGAATTAGAGTTAATAGGCCCATTTTGAGTTGAAATTTCCTCTAATGGATATGTCAAAAATACGAACAAAAAAGTAGTGTTTTCTTTTCTTCCTCCAAAATTAATAAATATTATTTTATTAATTTTTCTTAGGAGGCCCATGTTGAGTTGAAATTTCCTCTAATGAGAGTTTCATTGTGCAAGTTGTTCATAATTGTTGTTCCCGTTAGAGTTTTCTCCAGCAATTAAAACTGTAACAACTAACTAACATGGAAAATATATAAACACATCCCTCTGCATGGATTCATGTGGAACAATTCTCAATTTTTAATTTTCCTATGGATTTATTACAAACTGTTTCACATTATTGTTTTAACTCATGTTCACAGGTTTCTAAAGGCATTTCAATTTTAGTGAAGCTCCCTACTCTCCAATTGAATATTTACACTAAGAGAACATCAAAGGAAACTGGGAATCACTTGGAGAAAACCCTAAATGTGGACTTAAGACTTCATGAGAGCTCTCTTTGGAAAATTCCTCGGACAATGCATTTATTGTTGGTTTTAATTTCTATATGTATAGTGTAAATTTGAGAGTTTCATTATTCGGCCACGTGGTCAAAATCATAGCTATTCTTTCACCTTGTTGTATTGTTTTAGACAATAGTTGTGGTAGCAAAACATTCAATTATGATTTCAGTAACTTTGAATTCATAAAATTTCCACAATGGGAATTTAATCCTTTGAATTTTTAATTTTAGTTGTTAATTTTTGGTCCACTTATGTAATTTATACAATCCCTTTAATGATCTTAAAACAAAAATAGATTATCTTGCAGATATTTGACACTGGATTTATTGTTGGTTTGAATTGAGGCTATATGACTAGTGTCAATTTGAGAGTTTCATTGTGTAAGCTGCTACTAATTGTTGGTTCCAACAGAGATTTCTCTAACAATTATAACTGGAACAACTCATTAACGTGTAAAATAGATACATGCATCCCTCTACATGGATTTATGTGGAACAATTCTCAATTTCTATTTTTCCTCTGTGGGTTTATTACAAACTATTCCACATGAATGCTTTTATTCATTTTTAGGAGTTTCTAAAGGAATTTCAATTTCAGTGAAGCTCCTTGCTCTCCACAGTGAAGTTTTACACTAAGAGAACATCAAAGGACACTGACAATCACTTGGAGAAAACCCTAAATGTTGACTTAAGGCTTAAATGGAGCTCTCTTAGGAAAATTCCTAGGACAGTGGACTTATTGCTTCTTTCAATTGTTTTACATTTAGTGTCAATTTGAGAGTTTCATTGTGCAAGTTCATAATTTTTGTTTCCAATAGATTTTTCTCCAACAATTAAATATAGAAGAACTCATTAACATGGAAAACAAATACACACATCGATCTGCATTGGATTCATGTGGAACAATTCTCAATTTTTATTTGTCCTTTGTGGATTTATTACAAACTGCTCCATGTGAATGCTTTATATCATGTTCAGGGGTTTCTAAAGGAATTTCAATTTGAGTGAAGCTCCTTTATCCAATTGAAGTTTTACACTAAGAGAACATCAAAGAAAACTAAGAATCACTTGGAGAAAACTCTAAATGTGGACTTAATCCTTCATGCAATCTCTCTTTGGGCAACTCCTAAGATTTTGGGATTAATGAATCTTAGCGAAAAATACTTTAAGATAATATGAATATTTTTATAGGTGATGTGAGTTACTTTCCGATTTTGAATTACAACCAAAATAATCTTCAAATGCATTGATTGTCATAATTACAACCAAATCGTAGTCCATTTTAAGGAGAATTTAAATAAATAATGATATAGGTTCCAAAAAAGGGACAATTTTATAAACCACGTAAGCAAAAAAGTAATTAGAAATGATAGTTATATTCTCTGAAAACTCCCCATATCATGTTGAACAATTCATAGAAATTTGTTGGAGTTAAAGAGAAAGTAGGAATTCAGATAATCATTTGCTTCGGTACTAAAGTTTGCAAAGAAAAACTTTTTAGCAAATGATGATTCAACAAGGCACTTTGCAAGCTTCACCTAAAGCACAAGGTTACTCGAACTCAGTGAAAAAAATTGATCATGGTCTCAAATATTGAGAAATTGGTAGGAAACTTATAATGTGGGATGAATAATGCAATATTTTTTTTTGCATGGGAACTGGTTTGAGGGGTTTGGGAACCCATTCCCATTTTTTCCTTGCTTATTTTCACTTGGGTATTGGAATAAACAATTCCCCTTTCAATTCCATCCACTCTAGGAATTACTGGAATTATCTGTAAACTTTGATGGTAGAGCCAAGCCACTCCCACGGGTGTTCCTCATTTGGTGCTTCCATCCTGTCAGGAAGTCCTTATATTCTTCTTGTCAATCCAGGATCCCTTGCACTCTCACGGTTGTGTGGATTAATATGTTTTTATATAAGTCTGATTTGATAACTTTGCAGGTGGTTAACATGCTCCTTTGTTCCCTCAATTTCTAATATTGGTTTCATGCTAGACATTATGCTCCTTTATGATAGACATGCTCCTTTATTCCTTTATTTTAAGGATAACATCAACACTCTATTAAATTTGATGGTAGAGCCAAGCCACTCTCGGTGGTGTTCTTCATTTGGTGCTTTCATTGTAATATCCCGAATTTTGGACCTACCATTTATAGGCATGAGCCTATTGATCATGATGATTATATTGATGTTTTATTTTTGGGTCAAAGACCCCATTGCATATGGACATGATGATTTCTTTTGTATATTGGGAATAAGCCAATTGTTGATGATATATAGGTATATATATATGTTTTGTGTTGGGCATGAACCCTGCAACACATGATTGATGAAATTTTTGTGTTGGGCATTGACCCTGAAGCACATGATCGATGAGATGTTTTGTGTTGAGCGAAAGGCTTTGGAGCACATGAGTAATTACATTTGTGTTGAGCGTAAAGCTCTAGAACACACAAAAAATATAATTTAGAAATGTTGGGCATAAGCTCTGGAGCATTCCATGTTGGTGTTGAGCATAAGCTTTGGAGCATCGGATCTTTGGCCATTGTATCCCTAGGTGTATCATACAAGTACATCCTAGCATTTAGTGTTGAGCGAGAGCTCTAGAATTGCACTATGTTTGTAACTCCCTATTATAAGTGTTGAGTATGGGCTCTGGTAAGTGCTAGGGGTTACTCAAAAGATTAAAATCACCTTCGAGTGAAAATGATTTGAGGAATAATATTGATCTCATCATACTTATTTTTAAGTGATTAAATGAAATTTCAAATTTCTATATTCTCAATCAAGTATTGAAGAACTACCACATTATACGAGGGAAATCCAACATGCAAGGATGTTTAGAGTTTCCTAGCCTAGTAGACCTAAGCCATCTATCCACTTGACCTTCATAAAAGAAGTGTCGTTATGTCTAAGGGATCATGAAACATGATGCCCGAACAAAAGTGTTAACAAGTATTTTAATACTATGTATTTTATACACAGTATGGATAAATAATCAATTATGATTAATTATATAATTGAATAAATAAAGAAGAGAAGCTCCTCCAATTATTATTTATTATTAAAGGACTAATAAATAGTGAAATATGTATGAAAGACTAACTAGGAACTAGTTAAAAGTTCCTAGGTTAAGAATTGAAAAATTACCCCAGTGAATTAAAAAGGGTTAAATCAAGAAATCAAGGATTTCATGATTTAAATACCCCTTTGACTAAAGATTCTGCCTATAAAGACTCAAGCCAAGCAAAGGCTTGGAGGTTCTGATTTTTATCTAGGAGAATTATTATTCTGCCTGTTCTTCTATGAAGTGTTTTCTTGGAGAAATTTTCCTGCAAGGAAAAGAGGATTGATTCAGAATTGATTACTAGTTATGAAACCCTACCTTAGGGGCTCTAAGCTACTTGCATGTTGGAGTCCAGCTCGGGGGGATCCGGATTAGAATCAGGAACGGTTCCGGGTAATGGTTGGGAGGAACGTGGTAGTTCCCAAGTTATTTGGTCATCAAACAGAGGTCAGATTTGCATTGAATTGTTAATGAGGGTTACTTAAGTGTGCATGTGTAGCCATTAACAAAGCTTCAATTTCAGGTATGAAACCCTTGAAGGACTATTCTATTTCCTCCCAAAGTTTCATTACTATTTATGTTAAGTAATGGCTACAAAGAAATTTCTAACCCTAATGGCTATGTTTTATGGTTATAAATATGCTAGGGTTGTATATGCAATTTACTAATCATAGGCTGGAGAAATTTTATTATATGCACCATGCCTAGTTTTGTTACTAGTTAGCCTAATCTACAGGTTGCATTACTTTGCTGACATATTTCATTTGTCAGCAGAGGATTGTTTTTAATTCAAGATTTGTTCAGAAGTATAGGTTTAGTACATATATAGAAGTATATATATGTTTATCGGTATTTAAATAATTGTATAATTAATGTACTATTCAATTTATTTATAAACTAAGTATAGAAAAAGAAGACTAAATATAACATAATAACTCATTAAAGATCTCCTAAGGTCTGCTCTACTTAATCATGTAAAAATGAATTAAATATCATAACATTCCATTTTAATAAACACAATCATAAGTAACCAAACAGAGAAGGCATCGTGACCATCCATGTGGTTCATTGTCAAACTCTGTACTTTTATATAAAATCCACAATCCAAATCGTATCCATTAACATAACTCGAATTTTTAAATTCATAGTCCTTTTATTACAGTCATCCATTATAAACACATAAAGGGTTTTAAAAGACCCATTTAAAATTCTATACATAACCAAACGTATCATTTAAACAATTAAAACTCACTTTGTCATCAAGAGGTCCTGACATCAAATCCTGTAGATGTCTAAACCCAAGACAGTAACATTAATAAAACCATAAGTATTTCATATACAATCAGTAAGCAATCGCATAACCATCTCTATACAGTCCGTGCTATATATCTAGTATGTACAGGCTATGCTTTAAAGCTATGACACAAACCTTTAAATCCAAACAATGCTTACATTAGCAGTGAGGTCATAAAGACCCTAGATATGGCCTGAACCAAGTCCAATCTAAACATAGAGTCACGCTTTTAAAAACAAATCGATATCATGGGTTGTCATAACCTTGGCTATTACAACCCGATGCTTTCTAAGTAAACAATTTACATTAAAATGCCAACTAAAAGCTAGCAGAGTTGATGGGAGAGGCACATGCCATTCGTGGCATGGCCTGCACCCACACTGAGCCAATGCAAACTAAGAACAAAATAATTTTTTTAAAAACACAGACTCTATTTATAAGGTAACACAGAGCGTGGTGGCAAGCCAATGGGCTACGACACCATTGTTACAATGGTGCAGCCCATGGCATAACTCCTGAGCTCTAGAAGCTCCCTACTCAGAATTTAAACCAAACAATAACTACGCAAACAGAGTGTTGTGCATATGGCCATAACCCAAAACAATAATAATTATACGCAGAGAATTATTCTACAGGCTGTAAGGCCACAATCGATTCCATTAAAAACCACATAAAACACAACAAGTAAATAACCATACAAAACCCAAGTTTACACAGTATTTCAATGCTGGAGGAAATCGTATTCATCTCATATCAAATCATTTACAGTCTTCATATTAAAACCAACGCACAGTGAAATTACACCATGAGGCACGAACCCTCTCTACCTTAAGTCAAAGTATTAAAACATAATGGCAAGCTGTGATCTATGGCACCATTACAAGTAATGGTGCAGCCACAGCCCAAACAAATGCCAAATCTCTCAAATGAGAGTCTATCAAAACCAGAGAAAGCTATATCCTAAAACCCCGAAGGCAGAGTCAACAAGTGTCACACAAAACCCCAACCCAGTAATGATTTTCCAACTAAGGAATGCCAGAACGAGAGTAGGAAAGGAAACTTGCTAATAGGCTTACCTCGAGCCATGAGGAAGAAATCCCAAATTGACAAGCATAGCCTATGAAAACCCTGGAGTGCCTTCGCATTCACCTACAAATAGAACACGAGGGTATGAGGAGCATTACCGTGCCTTAGAGAAAACCAAACAAATCAATGCATGTTACACAGAGGTGGGTTAATCTCACCTGCAAATCGATGGGGTCATCTCCATCCTCCAGACGCGTAGAGGCTTCACTACAACACAATTCCAATACCATAATACACATACAACGAATGCCAAGTCCTTTTCCAAGGTTTTTCACCAACCCTGATGGAATTAATGGCACCAGCTGGTGGCCATTAATGCCACCATAAATCCCAACCATAATATCATGGATCAACATCATATCAACCTTGTCATATTATAAACCCTCTATACTATGGTTTCGCCACCACTTAAAAAAGTCAGCGTAGGCTTAATACTATCGATATGGTATGTATACCATAGCCTCAACTTTATGATATGCGCAACCTTAACACGATCCTATAGTGTTACAATGTTTTTGTTAACATTATCTTATAACGTTATAATGTGTGCCCCTAGCATCAAACTTTTAGTGTTATCACTTGCCTTTGTGCTAGCTCATATAGGTAGTGTATGCACTTAAGTCATAGGTCTAGGTTGTAGCATTTAGGCATAATGGAAAATGTATTATGCCATGATGCCCTCGCTAGGAAGAACAAGCGTAAGTCTACAAGCTCGTCACCAAGGTAAAACCTGCAAAATAGCTATAAAAGACGAGTAATTAACTAAACAAGAGATAGACAATAACAATGAAAGGACAGTAATATAAATGTAGAAATTCTAAAGCCTTGATGGCATAAGGAATTTCATAAACAGGCTAAGGATCTAGGCACACAATTAACCTCACATAGAATTGTATAGAATTAGCATAAGGAGAGAAGAAGAAGAATTAATGAAAACAGATTAATGAATGATCAATAAATGATAATTGATATTATTACATAGGTAATACATCCTTATAAAGCAAAAAGGAGTTGCATTAAGACAGCTCAAGCTAGCTCATAAAGCAGGCTTACTAATTATGATAAACCCCATAGTTGACTAAAGCACTTTCCCAATCTACCAAGCACTTCATGAATTAGCAATAGCATGTGTGAGTGATGATGAGTGAAGGAAAGAGTTGCTATTCCTAGAATATGGAGAGAAAATAATGGAGGATGGGTTGGCAACAAAAGCTGCCAGTTTCCTAGTTGACTAGCTTTTCCTTATCCATAGAAAAGCAGGATAAAGCAGAAAAAGTAGAATAAAGCAGAATCTATTGTAAAGCGCAGTTACCAATTCTGGATGGCCATAAAGTGGTCAAGATCAACCCAGAATAAGAAATAAATCATTCCTAGGATATAGATGGCAAGTGTTGACTCTAAGGTGCAAGTGGATGCCAACTATCTAAGCTAGTGGGTAGGAAATTAATCAAATAATGATTAATTATTTTATGAGTGGGTTTATTATATTCCAACACCCCCCTTTAAGCCTGAATTTATGATGATATTCCTAAACTAATCAGAAATATATACGCATGTAGGGCCCAACAATAAAGCTATGGTCACCCTTTTACAATTTATCTTGTCCAAAGAAATGAGGAAAGAGGCAAAACCTCAAGGGGAAAATCCTCCCTCAAGAAAGGACATGAAAAGCAATACCAAAAATGTTGAACTGCTGGTGTTGCTGCTGCTCCAAACTAAACACTTATGTCTAGAGGAATATTCTTCTTGGGAAGAAGATAAATCTGCTCACCTGGATCAAGGACAACTGTAGGACCATGTAGAAAAACTGAGATCCAATGATGTGAAGGCAATACTGAAGGATCTTTAGACTTTTAATCAGCTCCAAGATGATGATCTGACTTGAACTTCGAACCAGTAGAGATGAACTGAGCTTCGTATAGGTGAAATAACTGTCCAAGCGAATGTATAATGTCTCCATCTTCATTTACACAGAGAGGATGTGTGGAAGCGATCTTGTAGGAACATAGAGAAGGCATAGGATCAAAGAGTGAGAATGAATGGGCTCCATGGGTTGATCTAGCTTCCAAAGAATCCAAGAGATCACAAATAAGCACAACAGTAGACTTATGGGAATATACTGGTAAAGAATTCTCTATGGTAGAAGTATGAGAGGAGGAAAGATAGTGATGTTCAAAATCTTTAAGGAGGCTCTGATAATGAGTGTAAAGAACAAAAGAGGAGCTGTAGAAGCACATGGGATCAACTATGGTAAGTGGAAAAACACTAGAATGAATTGATTTGGCTAAACAAACATCCTGGAAGTCATTGGGTTGCGCACCATCAAGAAGAGAGGCATGCACATAGTGTGAGAGGTCTGGCATATGGATCTCATAATCCATGATAGAAGAAATAGAGAACACTGAATGTGTGAGTGAATCATCAATAGCAATAGCAGCTCCATTAGTCACTTCTTTTTCATCAACAACATCATAAGAAGATGAATTAAGATCTTCTACTTCAAGAGACACAAAAAAAGACAGCTCTTCAATATTTGCTTCTTGATTGAAAGAGGAAACATTCGAATCAAAGAGAGTAGTAGCAACATGAACTATATTAGAAAATTCTTCTTCATGATCAACTTCATCAGAGACTATAGAGGTTGAGACATGCTGAGAGAAAGAAATCATTAAGGAGCTAGAGGCACTCTCCACATAGCTAGAAGGATCCTCATTGTCATTTCCCAAAACTCTATCCAATGTTGTCCAGAGATCATTTGGGTAATCAATAGAATCAATAAGGTAGCACAAGCATGGAGAGATAGCTAGACAAATAGCTCCAATTGCTCTATCACAGTCATTCAACTAGTCACTCGGCTGTTCATAAGACTCTTCACCAGCTCCAATAGATATCTCATAGAGACCTTGTCTCTTTAGATATGAAATCATCTTCAGTTTCCAGTTTGAATAGCTTGTGAATGGAGAAATAGGAGGAACTGATACTCTTTGTTAGAATATAATCCATAGGGATTATTGTAAAATAAATAAATAGTAAGAAGCTGAAATGGCTGGGCGGAAGGTGAAACCCAACCGTCACATGATTTGTATAAATATAGGCATTTGCATTAGAATAATAATTGAATCGGGAGTTATACCTAACAAGTGGTATCAGAGCGTAGCTATTTGCCTACCATAACTCTTGGCTGCATTGCATGCCTGCTATTCTGCCTGTGTTATCAGAGCGCTGCCATTCTGCTTGCCAGTCGCTGCCAGTCGTTTATCCTCTAGTCTCTGCGTGCATGCATTATTGGTATAGAATGATACCTAACCCTAACACTCCATCTCCTCTAGTCTCTAGTCTCTGCATGCATGCATTATTGGTATAGAATGACTTGCTGAATATGAACGTGTCCTCCATCGTATTAGTGAAACCCTAAATTTAACCTAGCCTACTGCTGCGTTGAAGACTCTGCGTTGAAGGAATTCTGGTTGTCTCTCAGCCACAGTCTCGAGTGCTGAGTCTCAGCAAGAATGTCTGTCCTGCAATTCAAGTCATATTGCAGTGCTGCAGCCTCATCTCTTATCCGCCATGGATGACTCGACTCCAACCTTCAGATATGGTATGACCGTGATTAGATCACATGATCAAATGATCTATATGCCACTTACTGTTTATTAGGGTTTCCTTCTCGCCCCCTTGTCTTAGAACCAAAGTCTGGAGCTGCGTTAATATTGAATGAAGAGACTGCCTACATGAAGAGAATGCTGTGTGTGGAGCTGTCTGCGTTCATCCTATGAACGGAGGTAACCCTTTTTTGTTGACTGCAAATATAGTATGATTGATATATCATACATATATATTACGTTGGAGACTGAATTATTGCTGCGACTGAGGTATTGGAGACTGATATATTGCTGTGACTGAAGTATTGGACATTGAAGAATTTCTGTAAGATCTTGCTGTATTTTGACAATCTCCCTAGCTGTATTTGACGGGTAATTGCTGTTGTAATTGCTTTGAACATTCATGACTGTGTTGATGGTGCTTTCAATGAGAGCGTGGAGTGCGATTTCCCTCTTATCTTCGTGAAGACCAGCGTTGAATACCTAATCTTCGTGAAGACCTATCTTCGTGAAGACCTGCGTTGGATGATCGATGAATGCTAGCGTGCACTTTGGATGTAGTTCCATCAAGACATTTTTCATCCCACTTGACATTTGTATTTGGAGAAAAATCCTGAGCAGCTTTTCGGATTGCACAATCGCTGGTATGGTAAGAAAATAAGGCCTGATATAAAACAAGAAGAATTTTGGCTCGACTTCATGATAGCACCCATGTACCCACTCATCTCACATTGAACCCACGTCTTTTGTTGAGTTGAACATACCAAGAATAGCGCTCTTCTTTGTTGAGATTTGGCACTCCAGTGACAATGATGAATACGTTGTTCACAAGCTTCAATTCTTACAATCAATGGCCTTGATCAGCACTCGTAGATAGGGCACTTGGATGATTGGCAACTTTGTTGGCACTTGAAGACGGATTGATATATTGAAGAATATATATATGCCGACTGATGCTGAATGGTATATATGCGTTGAGTATATATACTGCTTGGAGTCTGGAAACTTTTTTATGATTGCTGGTGTATACATGCTAATGTCTACTTCCTGAAATGCTGCTGAACCTGTGAAGCTGCCTACGAAATCAAGAGAGCCTGTGTAAATTCTGAATACTGAGATGAGACTGATATATTGAATTGTGATACTGACAATGATATATTGCATAGTGACTGATATATTTTGTATATTGAAGAAGCTTGTGTATGCTCACATGAAGCTTGCATTGTATTCACCTTGGCAGAGACTGTAGACCTGCAAGGTTATTATTTTTTTCTATTTCTCTTTGTCATATCAAGTTTATTATTGTAAACTAGCAGTTGTAAAGATGCACTCTTTGGAATCTAGTATTGGTGCTGCCCTAGATGGCAAATACCAATCCAAAGACCCTTCCAAGGGAGATTGCAGCAAGAGAGGACGAGGAAGAAGAAATTTCAGAGGCAGAGGGGGCAGAAGCAAAAGATCAGATTTGCAGTGCAAACGTTGTGGAAAGACTGAGCACACATCAGATCAGTATTGGGCTTCATGGGACTCCATCAAAGACAAGCACAACCAAAAGAAAGATGATAATAAACATCAAGATGCTAGTAAATCTTCTGATTCTGCTCATTGTATTGTTGCACATTGTAATCTTGGATTTAATGAAATGACTTCTCTTTCATCTTACAAAGATTGTTGGCTGCTTGATACTGGTGCAACATCACACATGACATTTAGAAAAGACTGTTTTGAAGAACTGAATGAAACAATAGATGGTATGTTTGTTGAGAAAGAATGGTATATTTGGTCTGCCCACCATTCCCAAAGAGAAGAATAAATGTGATGCATGTATATTAGGGAAACATAGTAAGCTGCCATTCCATGAATCTAATTTCAGAGCAAGTAGGAAATTAGAACTAGTGCATTCTGATTTATGTGGCCCAATGCCAACTCCTTCAGCAAATGGAAATAAGTATTTTATGACATTTGTTGATGACTACTCTAGAATGTGCTGGATTTACTGTTTAAAGACAAAATCAGAAGCATTTCAAACATTCAAAGACTTTCATGCATTGATAGAAAAACAAGCACAATAAAAAATTGGTACACTTCGTACTGATAATGGGAAAGAATACACTTCAAATGCTTTCGAAGATTATCTTCACCAACATGGAATTGCACATCAGACTACCGTTCCCTACAATCCTAAACAAAATGGTGTAGCAGAAAGAATGAATAGAACCATAATGAATATGGTTCGCTCAATGATGTTTTTCAAGAATGTAAAACTAATGTTTTGGGGTGATGCAGTAAAATGTGCAGCATATTTGAGAAATAGAAGTCCCTCAAATGCTGTTGA
>LPNX010060001.1:303084-334661 GCA_001517045.1 Pseudotsuga menziesii | reverse complement strand
GCCGAAAGGGCTGGGCGGAAGGTGAAACCCAACCGTCACATGATTTGTATAAATATAGGCATTTGCATTAGAATAATAATTGAATCGGGAGTTATACCTAACACTCTTGAATCCATTTGAAGTTGAACCTGCAAAAAAAACCTGCAAATCTGGAAAGGAGGATTCATTAATGAACTCTCAAAGATATGATATCATGTAGAGCTTTGATATCCTCAGCTTTGATAGCATGTAGAACTTGAACTTTGAGAAACTTAGCTCTGATACCATGTATAAATTCTAAAGCCTTGATGGCATAAGGAATTTCATAAACAGGCTAAGGATCTAGGCACACAATTAACCTCACATAAAATTGTATAGAATTAGCATAAGGAGAGAAGAAGAAGAATTAATAAACACACATTAATGAATGATCAATAAATGATAATTGATATTATTACATAGGTAATACATCCTTATAAAGGAAAAAGGAGTTGCATGAAGACAACTCAAGCTAGCTCATAAAGCAGGCTTACTAATTATGATAAACCCCATAGTTGACTAAAGCACTTTCCCAATCTACCAAGCACCTCATGAATTAGAAATAGCATGTGTGAGTGATGATGAGTGAAGGAAAGACTTGCTAATCATAGAATATGGAGAGAAAATAATGGAGAATGGGTTGGCAACAAAAACTGCCAGTTTCCTAGTTGACTAGCTTTACCTTATCCATAGAAAAGCAGGAAAAAGCAGGAAAAAGAAAAATAAACCAGAATCTGCTGTAAAGTGCAGTTACCAATTCTGGATGGCCATAAAGTGGTCAATATCAACCCAGAATAGGAAATAAATCATTTCTAGGATATAGATGGCAAGTGTTGATTGTAAGGTGTAGGTGGATGCCAACTATCTAAGCTAGTGGGTACGAAATTAATCAAATAATGATTAATTATTTTATGAGTGGGTTTATTATATTCCAAATATAAATTCATAAGGATTTAGTAAATTAACAAATAAATATAGATAACAAACATAGGGTGTACTTGAGTCGTAAAATAGATTAGTAACAAAAGTGCAAGATGGAATGGGAAGTACAACTAAGAATTGAGTTGTGTCAAGTAACCAATAATCTTGATGTCACAAGAGTAACCTGTGAATCAATGAGTAAGGTGGTTTATTTCGAATGAACTAAGTAAGCCTGCATAACGAAGAATAATCTTACCTCTTAGATCGTCATGGGAGAATGAGTCCCTCCACTCCATCACTTTGTTTCCATCAATAAAGTTAAGTTAGTTTTCATTAAATAAACAAAGTATACATGTGCAGGAGTAAAACAATGATATAAATAACTCATTAATTCACCGATAGTAGTAACTATGATAGATTGACAGTTTAAATAACAGAATTAAGACATAAGAAGTAAACAAACTAATAGTCACGGAATGGATAAGAGATTAACAAGACAATGGGCATAATCCGAAGAGGTTGAAAGTTTAAGGAGCATCTATGTTTCCACATGAGTACTAAAGATCACTTTTGGGTAGTTTTCACTAGCCTATAATTTTTTTTTTATTTTCAATTTTTGGGGATATTACAAGTGGTATCAGAGCCCAGTTCAAGACTAAGAGACTTATGGGCGCACCAAGCATTCATGCAGATAAAATAAAGTACAATAAGTAAATTTTGTTACTAAGACAAATTTTTGCTGCTATTAAAATTTTTTGTGTTTCAGGAAAATTTTTACGGCGATGTTCAGTTTATGAATAATGATGGAGAAAAAAGCTAGCAGGAAGAAATGACCCACCCCACTCCGGAGTTGAAATTGGTGGTTGAGATAAACTCTAATGTGCTGAAAACTTTGCACAGTCTCCAAGCGGAAATGAAAAGTTTCAGAGAATACAGTCTACATGAAAGAAAGGAACATCAAGCTATAAATGAAGCATTATTGTGTAACATGATGGGAGGAATCCTGCAAGGTAAACCTACCCATTCCACTAACAAATCGAAAAGAGAACTATACCATGAGCAGGCCAGGATCCCAAGAGAAGAAGAAAAAGAAGGTACACTTGAAGCAACTAAAGGAGATCATCACAACCCTACTAGTGATGACTCACTTTCTCCACGAAAAAAGAGGCAAAGAAGTGACGACAGTCTTCACAGGGAGTTTCAAAAAATAAGAGCCTCGACCTATGAAGGTGAAGTAAATACAAGAATGAGTAAGTATTTCCAAGTTCATAACTATTCTAGTGTGATGCAGGCTAGGATTTCCATCTACAACCTAAATGGTAAGGCAACAAGATGGTGGTGAGATATAAAGCACACCAAGAAAGATGACCTACGAGAAATAAGCTAGGAAAATTTCTAAAATATTTTCCAGAAAATAAATGGAGCATATGATTGATGAAATGTCTATGTTGGGCATGGACCCTGAAGCACATGATCGATGAGATGTTTTGTGTTGAGCGAAAGGCTCTGAAGCACACGATTAATTACATTTGTGTTGAGCATAAAGATCTAGAACACATGAAAAATATAATTTGGAAATGTTGGGCATAAGATCTAGAGCATTCCACATTGGTGTTGAGCATAAGCTTTAGAGCATCGGATCTTTGGCCATTGTATCCCTAGGTGTATCGTACAATTACATCCTAGCATTTAGTGTTGAGCAATAGATCTGGGATTGCACTATGTATGTAACTCCCTGTTATAAGTGTTGAGTATGGGCTCTGGTAAGCGCTAGGGGTTACTGAAAAGATTAAAATTACCTCCGAGTGAAAACAACTAGAGGAATAATATTGATATCATCATACTTATTTTTAAGTGATTAAATGAAATTTCAAATTTCTATATTCTCAATGAAGTACTGAAGAACTACCATGTTATATGAGGGAAATCCAACATGCAAGGATGTTTAGAGTTGCCTATCCTAGTAGATCTAAGCCATCTACCTACTTGACCTTCATAAAAGAAGTGTCATTACGTCTAAGGGATCATGACACATGATGCCTGAAGACAAGTGTTAACAAGTATTTTAATACTATGCATTTTATACATAGTATGGATAAAGAATTAATTATGATTAATTATATAATTGAATAAAGAAAGAAGAGAAGCTCCTCCAATTATTATTTATTATTAAAGGACTAATAAATAGTGAAATATCTATGAAAGAATAACTAGGAACTCGTTAAAAGTTCGTAGGGTAAGAATTGAAAAATTACCCCAGTAAATTAAAAAGGGTTAAATTAATATATCAAGGATTTATTGATTTAATTGCCCCTTTGACTAAAGAGTCTTCCTATAAAGAATCAAGCCAAGAAAAGGCTTGGTGGTTCTGATTTTGATCTAGGATAATTATTATTTTGCATGTTCTGCTCTCAAGTGTTTTCTTGGAGAACTTTTCCTGCAAGGAAAAGAGGATTGATTCAGAATTGATTACCAGTTAGGAAACCCCACCTTAGGAGCTCTAAGCTACTTGCATGTTGGAGTCCAGCTCGGGGGGATCCAGATTAGAATCGGGAACGGTTTCGGGTCATGGCTGGGAGGAACGTGGTAGTTCCCAAGTGATTTGGTCATCAAACAGAGGTCAAATATGCATTGAATTGTTAATGCTAGTTATTTAAGTGTGCAGGTGCAGCCATTGACAAAAATTCAATTTCAGGTATGAAACCCTTGAAGGCCTATTCTATTTCCTCCCAAAGTTTCATTAGTGTTTATGTTAAGTAATGGCTGCAAAGAAATTTCTAAACCTAATGGCTATGTTTATGGCTGTAAATTTCCTAGGGTTCTATATGAAATTTACTAATCATATGGTGGAGAAATTCTATTATATGCACCATGCCTAGTTTTGTTACTAGTTACCCTAATCTACATGTTGCATTACTTTGCTGACATTTTTCATTTATTAGCAGAGGATTGTTTTTAATTCAAGATTTGTTCAGAAGTACAGGTTCAATATCTATATAGAAGTATATATATATGTATATCAGTATTTAAATAATTGCATAATTAATGTACTATTCAATTTATTTATAAACTAAGTATAGAAAAGTAAGACTAAATCTAAGATAATAACTCATTAAAAACCTCCTAAGTTCTGCTATGCTTAATCATGTAAAAAAAAATTAAATATCATAACATTCCATTTTAATAAACATAATCATAAGTAACCAAAGAGAGAAGGAATCGTGACCATCCATGTGGTCCATTATCAAACTATGTACTTTTATATAAAATCCACAATCCAAATCGTATCCCTTAACATAACTCGAATGTTTAAATTCATAGTCCTTTTATTACAGTCATCCATTACAAACACATAAAGGGTTTTAAAAGTCCCATTTAAAAACTATACATAACCAAACGTATCATTTAAACAATTAAAACTCACTTTGTCATCAAGAGGTCGTGACATTGAATCCTGTAGATGTTTAAACCCAAGATAGTAACATTAATAAAACCATAAGTATTTCATATACAATCAGTAAGAAATCACATAACCATCTCTATACAGTCTATGCTATATATCTAGTATGTATAGGCCACACTTTAAAGCTATGCCACAAACCTTTAAATCCAAACAACGCTTACATTAGCAGCGAGATCGTAAATACCCTAGATACGGCCTCGGCCAAGTCCAATCTAAACACAGAGTCACGCTTTTAAAACCAAATCAATATCGTGGGTTGTTATAACCCTGGCTGTTACAACTTGATGCTTTCCAAGTAAACAATTTACATTAAAATGTCGACTAAAAGCTAGAACAGCCGTTGGGAGAGGAACATGCCATTCATGGCATGGCCTGCACCCACACTGAGCCAATGCAAACTAACAACAAAGTACTCTGTTTAAAAACACAGACTCTATTTATAAGCTAACGCATAGTGTGGTGGCAAGCCAATGGGCTGCAACACCATTGTTACAATGGTGCAGCCCATGGCATAACGCCTAAGCTCTAGAAGCTCCCTACTCAGAATTTAAACCAAACAATAACTACACAAATAGAGTGCTATGCATACGACCATAACTGAAAACAATAATAATTATACGTAGAGAATTATTCTACAGGCTGTAAGACCACAATCGATTCCATTAAAAACACATAAAACACAGCAAGTAAATAACCATACAAAACCCAAGTTTACACAATATTTCAACGCTGGAGGAAATCGTATTCATCGCATATCATATCATTTACAGTCTTCATATTAAAACAAACACGTAGTGAAATTACATTGTGAGGCATGAACCCTCTCTACCTTCAGTCAAAGTATTAAAACATAATGGCAAGCTGTGAGCTATGGCACCATTACAAGTAATGGTGCAGCCACGGCCCAAACAAATGCCAAATCTCTCAAATGATAGTTTATCAAAACCAGAGCAAGATATATCCTAAAACCCCAAAGGCAGAGTCAACAAGTGTCACACGAAACCCCAACCCAGTAACAATTTTCTAACTAAGGAATGCCAGAATGAGAGGAGGCAAGGAAACTTGCTAACAGGCTTACCCTAGGTCATGAGGAAGAAATCCCAAATCGACAAGTGCAGGCTGCGCAAACACCAGAGCGCCTTCGCATTCACCTACAAACAGAACACGAGGGCATGAGGAGCATGACCGTGCCTTAAAGAAAACCAAACAAAGCAATACAAGTTACACAAAGCTAGGTTAAGCTCACCTGCAAATCGATGGGGTCGTCTCCATCCTCCAAACGTGCAAAGGCTTCACTACACCACAATGCCAATACCATAATACACATACAATGAATTCCAAGTCCTTTGCCAAGGTTTTTCACCAACCTCGATGACATTAATGGCACTAGCTGGTGGCCATTAATGCCACCATAAACCCCAACCATAATATCATGGATCAACATCATATCAACCTTGTCATATATTAAACCCTTTATACTATGGTTTTTCCACCCCTTAAAAAAATCAGCGCAAGCTCAATACTATCGATATGGTATGTATACCATAGTCTCAACCTTATGATATGTGTATCCTTAACACTATCCTATAGTGTCACAATATTTCCCTTAACATTATGTTATAACGTTATAATGTGTGCCCTTAGCATCAAGCTTTTATTGTTATCACTTGCCTTTGTGCTAGCTCATATAGGTAGTGTATGTGCTTAAGTCATAGGTCTAGGTTGTAGCATTTAGGCATAATGGAAAATGTAGTATGCCATGATGCCCTCACTAGGAAGAACAAGCGTAAGTATACAAGCTCATCACCAAGGTAAAACCTGCAAAATAGCAATAAAACACGAGTAAGTAACTGAACAAGAGATAGACATTAACAATTTTAGGACAGTAATATAAATTCATAAGCATTTAGTAAATTAACAAATAAAGATAGATAACAAACATAGGGCGTACCTGAGTCATAAAACAGATTAGTAACAAAAGTGCAAGATGAAACGAGAAGTACAACTAAGAACTGAGTTGTGTCAAGTAACCGATAATCCCGATGTCGCAAGAGTAACCTATGAATCAATGAATAAGGTGCCTTAGTTTGAATGAACTAAGTAATCCTGAATTATGAAGAATAACCTTACCTCAGATCATCATGGGAGAACGAGTCCCGCCACTCCATCACTTTGTTCCCATCAATAAAGTTAAGTTAGTTTTCATTAAATAAACAAAGTATACATTTGCAGGAGTAAAACAATGATATAAATAAATCATTAATTCACCGACAGTAGTAACTATGATAGATCGACAGCTTAAATAATAGAATTAAGACATAATAAGTAAACAAACTAATAGTCACGGAATGGATACGAGATTAACAAGAAAATGGGTAGAATCTGAAGAGGTTGAAAGTTTAAGGAGCATCTATGTTTCTGCATGAGTACTAATGATCCCTTTTGGGTAGTTTTCACTAGCCTATAATTTTTTTTTTAATTTTCAATTTTTGGGGACATTACATTCATCTTGTCATGAAGTCCTTAGATTCTTCTTGTCACTCCAAGAGCCCTTGCACTCTCGTGATTGTGTGGATGAATCTATTTTTTTATAAGTCTGATTTGAACACTTTGCATGTGGTTAACATGCTCCTTTATTCCCTCAATTTCTAATTTTGATTGTATGGTAGACATAATTCTCCTTTATTCCGTCAATTTCTAATTTTTGTTGCATGGTAGAAATAATGCTCCTTTATGATATGCATGCTCTTTTATCCCTTCATTTTAAGGACAACATCAACCTAACATATGGAGATAACCCTCAATCTGATGTTCTACATGGTGATTGATGCATAGAGTTTAGTGCTACATAAGACCTTAAATCATACCAGGTAAGATTTATGGCCTTCACAAAATTGGAGTTAATGGAATATGCCTATTACTATTTAATATAAAAAATGCAATGCACAAATGAGGATGTGCTTTCTCGAGTTCACTATGTTGTGAATAATTTAAGTAAGTGGAAAAGCAATCAATCCACACACAAAAATTCTACTATTATCACAATAAATGAGACATTGTTGGAGTGTCACTTTGTGATGACCTTAGTCACATGGTTTTGGTTCATGTTTGTATTCGAATTCGTTGACAATGAAATTTGGAAAACATAAATTGCCATATATATCTATATATATGAATTTCCATGCACACATATATTAAAATTCCAAGTTTTCCCACATTCCTGTAAACTTCATAGATTTACCGTCATAGTTTTGTTGTTTGGTATTTGACAAATTTGTTATGGCTTCAAATGGGGTTATAATTTAATTTTTTATTCATGTGTTTGGCCTTATGTGCCAAGCCTATCCCTCAGGCCTTGAAATTCAACACACTCACCCACTTCTTCCCTACAAATATTAAGGTTATAATATGATATTTTCAAAATATGTTTACCATTTTATGTGCATCACTTGTAGAAAAAATTACTTCCTAGACTTTGGTGACAATCAATATGAAAGATTTTAGAAACCCAATTTGTGAAATAAACACATTTAAATACGACCATTGATTTGCTGATCTCAAACCAAAATTCTGCATGGGGACTCTATGGAAAAAAAAATATTGATATTTGGAAATGTAACTCTTATATCTTATCCATCTAGAAAACAAATAAATGGAATTTGCTTATAGAATTTTGTCCCAACAATTTGTGCTTCATCTATTGCTTGTGGATTAACTAGCCAAGAGACTAGAAATAGTGATGCCAGACAGAACATCAGACTTCAAGAAGTTGAAAGTATATTTGGGCGCCCATTTGAAGATGTGAAAAGCATACAGTAGCCCAAGTATACATTTTCGCGACCTGGACTGATTTTTGAATTGTCGACTGATTTTTGAATTGTCGAAATGGATCGTCGGGGAACAACGTTTCCTTCACCTCGTGTTCCACTTCCCACATGATACCTTCATCGGGTGGAACACTCACACTGTGAACATCCACCATATCCAAATCTGCATCATCCCTTCCACACTCCAATCTTCCCATTGCAGCAATACTAACTGTAGCTATAAACCTCAAGCTCTTGTTCTTGAGATTCTTTGTATTCAGAGTGCTCTACTCGCTCTCTTGAGTTGATTCCTCGCATGGAATGGGGCCCTTCCTTCCATAATCCTATTGATTTTCGAGCAGATCCTTGACACCGTTTATATATTCAATATAATCCCAAGTCCCCAACTATTAATGGTGGCTCTATTACAATTATTAAATATTAAATATTAATATTATGATATTAATCATAATTTTTAAAAAAATCTTAATAATAATAATAATAATAATATATTTTGAAAAGTTTTTCATATGTTCAAGCACATCGTATAATAAATATTATTATTAGATTCTTTTTTGAAATAGTGTAATTTAGGGTTTAAATGGGCGAAAGGATGGAAGTCGAAGAAGGATTGGAGCATGGAGGGTGAGCTTGAGGGCGGTGTGAGTGGAGGAAGTAGTACAGGAATTAGTGTGCATGAGTGATGTGGAGGTGGAAGTTCTTTAAGAGTGGTAGAGAGGGTGTGAGCAGGAGGAGCGAGCATGAGAGGGCGAGCTGCATGCGCGCGAGGAGGGAGGCATCGTGGTATGTGCAGGTAGGAGGGAGGTGGTACAAGCAGCGGGAGTAGGTATATGTAGTGCATCAGGAGAGGTGATGTGTAGAAGCAGTGTGGAGTAGGAAGGTGGTAGTAGACGAAACGCAGAAGGTCTGGTGTGGAGGGTACAACAGTTGGATGAGTGCAATCGTGGGTGGGGGGAAGAAGTGGAGAGGAGGTCGCGCAGGCGTGTGAGTACGCAGGGAGTGGAGGGAATGGTGTGAGGAGGCGCGCAGGATGAGTGAGTGTGTGGGAGTGCAGATGGCTACATAGGGAAAGCTGTGAGGGGTAGGGGGCACGTAGGGCTGGGCAGAAAGTGGTGGGTGGTAGGGGAGTGGAATGGTGGAGAGACGAGAGTGCGAGCAGGAAAATGGTGGAAAGGAGATGGGATTAATTAATTAATTTATTTTATAATAACTAATATATATATATATATAAAAGGTGGTCAAAAACTGAATTTTAGAGAAACCTCAGAAATTTCAGACAAGGTTTGAATTTTTCCAAAAGTTGAAGTAGAGATGCCAAGTAAAGGGCTTTGATAGCACCGAAGCATTAAAATCCACTTGTTAGATAAAAAAACAATGTAGATAGAATAAGTAATCCATAAATGGATAAGTAAGAATAATTGATAAATATGTAAGATGCTTAATAATTACAATTGCTTGGGCTTATATAATCATGTCTTGCACCTTTTCACCAAAGGGCATGACTATTGACTTTAACTATTCTTTACTAAAAATAATTTAATATTAATTATATTTGATATTATTTTATTATTATTAAATTAATATTAATTATATTTAATATTAATTATTATTATTTTATTGTTACAATGACTATACTTCAAAAGCTGTTGATGAAACTTTATATAGACAGATTATTGGTTCATTGATGTACTTAACCAATACAAGACTAGATATATGTTTTGTAGTAAACATCTTAAGTTAGTATATGGTGAATCCTAAACACATTCAAGTTATCGGGGAAAAACATGTGATGAGGTATGTAAAGGGAACTTTAGATTATGGGCTCAGCATCTAGTGGAAAGATCAAACTACATGGATATGCATATTTGGATTGGGGAGGAAGTGCAAAAGATAGAAAAATCACATATGGATTTTGTTTTAGTCTAGGATCATGCATGATCTCTTGGTTTAGTATAAACAAGATCAGTATTGCACTTAGTACAGCTTAGGATGAATACATTGCAACATGTTCAACATGTAGTGAAGAAGTATGGCTTCAAAAGATGTTAGCAGGACTATTCGATGCAGAGCTAAATGCTATTGATATCCTTTGTGATAATCAGATTTGTATTAAGATGACGAAAAATCCCATGTTTCATAATAAGAGAAATCACATTGAAATCATATATCATTTCATCTGGGATATGGTTCAGAAGGGAGCTATGAAGCTCAGGTATGTTCGCATAGAGGAACAAGTAGCATATGTATTGACTAAGCCTCTGGCTCATGTAAACTTTGAATACTTTTGAAACAATATTGGTGTAGTGCGAAAAGACCTCTCTCGAAAGAGGGAGTGACCGAATATGGATGATGGATCCAGTGGTGAGTAGCTCAATCTAGAGGAGGGTAAGTCTGGCTAGGCTTGTTTTTATGGAAAGGGTTAGTAAGTTAGACGAGGTCTGTTGATCCTAGGGGGATTAGTATGTGTGGCTAGGATTGTTTGGACTGAAAGGGTTAGTAAGATACACAAGGCTTGTTTGGTCCTTGGGGAGATGTATCTGTCTAACTAGGATTGTTTAGCTCGAAAGAGTTAGTGTGTTAGAAAAAATGCCCGGATGGATATACCAGAGAACTCACTGTGATGTTGTTCTGAGACATTGAAGGGTAAGATGTATCCTCAATATTGTTATATTGTTGATTGTTGATTATTTTTTATGATGGTTGTTGCAGTATTGTTATACTGATGATTGTTGAGACGATTGTTGCAATATTGTTATACTGATGATTGTTGACATGTTTGTTGAGATGATTGTTGCAATATTTGATGAGATGTTTTGTTTCAGTATTGTTGTGATGTCTGTTTGCTTAAGTATTGATTATTGATAGGTTTATTGAATGAGTTAGTACCAGTGGCGTTACACTGACGATTGTTGATAAATGTTTCTTCAGTATTCCTATATTAATGATGGTATCGATGTTCCAACATATATATGTTGGTAATTATAATGATATTGTTGTTGATATTGTTTTTATCTATGTACAAATGTTGTAGATAATGAAGTTACAGATGATGTCTCAATATCCACATACTGATACTATAAGAAGATGATTCAGTATCTATATGCTGATGAGATAGAATATGATCCAGTATTCATACTCTAACAAGATAGACGATGATTCAGTATTCACATATTGGTGTTTTAAGAAGAAGACCCAAAAGATGATTCAGTATTCACATAGTGATACTTTAAGAAGAAGACCTAGAAGATGATTCAATATTCACATATTGATGCTCTACAAGATAATTCAAAAGATGATAGAAGATGCTTGAGTACATATGAAATATGAAGATTATAGAAGATGATCCAGTTGAGATCGATGATGAAAATGATAGTTGATGTTCCAAAACTTCCTATAACATATAGAGACTCACTATTACGTTGTACAATTGTATTAGCAGTTTTTGTTGTGGTTGAATACCTTCCTAGTTAAGAGGGAGTGTTAAAGTATTGTAACTTTGAAATATATTCCAGATGTATTGATTGTATTCCTCCTTCTAGAGATGATTTTGGTCTTGTTAGTGTCATTGAAAGAATCGATGTAAACCTTCGGATGTAATTAAGGTCAATAGTACTGAAGTGTAAGTCAATATAATAAATGTTATTTTTGGTGTCTAGTTGGACAAGTGGGCCCAGTAAGTTATAGAAGTTAGCCTTGTTAGGTTAGAAGTCAAGTCAACTGAAGAATATAAATAGGGAGGTGCTCCCCTTCATTTGTTCTCACTCACTCAAGCTGTCTTGCAATAGAGAGAAAGACTAGTGCGCTAGAAAGAAAAGAGAAGAATTTTTATGGGTTTTACACTTCTTTGGTTGAGTTCTATACTGAGAAAGTTTTGTGGAGTTTTCTCCCTTGTGTTTTCCTCGAGAAAATATTTGTGTTCTTATGTTCTTATTTTTTTGTGCTTGTTGTTCTTTCAATGATCTACTAGTGACTATTTGTTTTAAGATATCATCTAAGAAAATTAAGAAAATTCAACATAAGAAAGCTATAAGCTTGATTCTAGAACTCCGATGAGGATGAAGGAAGTCTTATATGTACCAGGTTTGAAGAAGAACTTACTTTGTATCTCAGCATTAGATAAGAAAGGATATAGGGTTGCATTTATAGATGGACAAGTACTTATGTGTCCCAAAGGAAAATTAATTGAAGATGCAGTTGTCATTGGTGAACAAGAAGGAGGATTATATAAACTCAAGGGAAATTTGAAAAGAACCTTGTTCATGAGATCACTAGCCCAAGTGAAATATGGCATAGGAGGCTTTCTCACATCAACAAAAAAGCACTACCCCGTGTGAGCAAAGTATTAACATGTTTACCAGATTTGAAGATCGATAATGAAGGCACCTACAAATCATTTGCAAGAGGAAAGAATATAAAGAATCCATTTACGAAGAGTGAAACAAAGACTAAAGGTACGTTAGAACTAACTCATTCTGATGTATGTGGTCCAATTCCATTCATATCTTTTAGAGGTTTTGAATATTATGTTACATTTTTTATGACTAATCAAGAAAGAATTTGATATATTTCTTGAAAAAAAAGAATGAGGTATTCAAAAAATTCAAGGAATTCAAAGCCTTGATAGAGAATTAGTCAGAAACTAGAATCAAGACACTCCGAACAGACAATGAGGGAGAATATACTTCAAAAGCATTTGAATCCTTTTGTAAAGAAGCTTGAATTGAGAGGGAACTAACCACTCCCTACAATCCTCAACATAATGGTGTTGCGGAAAGAAATAAGAGGACCATTATGGAAGTAGTGAAGACAATGATAGACGATCAAGATATTCGCATGCATCTATGGGATGAAGCAACAAGAACAATTATTTCTGTATAGAATATATTATCTCATAGTTCCCTTGGATTGGAGACTTCTAAAGAAATATTTATAGGAAAGAATGGAATGATGTAAGTGATCTCAAAACATTTAGTTGTCCAATATATATTCACATTCCAAAAGAAAAGATAACCGTAGTTGGACCCTTCCAGAAAGAACATAATATTTATTGGATACCGGGAAGTCTCCAAAGCCTTTAGAATATAAATTCTAAGATTCCATCATATGGAGATTAGTAGCGATGTAACATTTGATAAAGAAGAAACTCTCAAGAGATCGTGAAAGTGCCAACATGAAGAAGTATATGAAGAAGATGTACCTATCAGAAATGAAGAATTTGCACACTACCATGAAAATGAGAGTTCAAAGGACTATGATATGATAGAACCTCAAGAAAATCCTACTATGAATATATCATGAAAGAGAAAACTTGTGTGGGTAAGAGAAATCATACAAGAAGCAGAGAGGTATGGAGCTCCAGAAGGATCCATAAGAGGAAGCAAGAGATCAAAGCCATTCTCTAGTTATGTATCTTTGATGTATGATATCGTAGATCAAGAACCTACCAGTTATGAAGAAGTTGTACAGAATAAAGAATGGGTAGAAGCAATGACGAAAGAATACCGATCAATAATTAAGAATGGTGTTTGGGATATAGTTCCCAAACTAGAACACAAGTGTGTTATCTTCCAAGTGGATCTACAAGATAAAGCATGCAGCTGATGGACGTATTGAAAAATACAAAGCAAGGTTTGTGGTTAGAGGATTCTCTCATAAAGAGGGAATTGATTATGAAGAGACAATTGTGCCAGGAACAAAGTACACTTCCATGTGAGCCATCATGGAACTTGCATCCATGATGAAGTGGAGTTTACACAAGATGGATGTAAAGACAACCTTCCTGAATAGTGTAATTGAGGAAGAAGTATACATTGAACATCCACAAGGATTTGAAGTCAAAGACAAATGGAATCACATATGTAAGTTGAAGAAGGATCTCTATGGACTAAAGCAAGCTCCTAGATCTTGGTATGGATGGATAAATAGCTTTTTGACAAGCTTGGGCTTTACCAAAAGTAATGCCGGCCCTAACCTTTACTTTAAAGTTATGGATGATGAACATGCCATACTATTACTGTATGTGGATGACTTGTTTCTGATAGGAAATGAGAAACAGATTCTAGAATGTAAGAAGAATCTCGATGAATAATTCGTGATGACATATCTTGGATTGATGCACTATTTTTTAGGCCTAGAAGTATGGAAAAGGAAAGAAGGAATATTTCTGAAACAGGGAAAGTATGTTTTGGAAATATTAAAAAGATTTGATATGTTGGATTGTAAATCCATGGTCACACCCATGGATGCCAACTTGAAGCTGCTATTTGATGAATCATTAGAGTTAGTGGATGTGACTCACTGCATACAGATTATTGGGTCGTTGATGTATTTGATGAATACTAGGCCGGATACACGATTTTATATGAATACCCTGAGTAAGTATCTAGTTAAACCTAGACGTGTTCACATGAGAGTTGCAAAGCATGTGATGAGGTACCTAAAAGGTACGATGGACTTTGGACTATATTATGATTGAGATCATGAAAACAAAATATATGGTTATACTGATGCATATTGGGATGGAAGTACCTCAGACATGGAGTGTACCTCATGTGGATGTTATTGTCTATGATATGCCATGATCTCAGTGTTTAGCAGTAAGCAGTCTAGTGTTTCTCTCAGCACAACTGAAGCATAGTATATAGCAGCTTGTTTTGCTGGTTGTGAATCCATATAGCTTTTAAAGTTAATGAAAGGTATATTTGACATCGAGCTAGATACCACAGTTATTCTATGTGACAACCAAAGTTTTATAAAGATGGCGGAGAAACCAGTGTTCCATGATAAGTCGAAACACATATAAATCTAGTATTTTTATATATGAGACATGGTACAGAAGGGATCAATAGAGATCTGGTATGTGAGTAAAGATGAACAAGTTGCTGATGTGTTGACAAAATATCTATCTCAAGTAAAGTCTGAATACTTTCATGAAAAGCTTGGTGTAGTCCAAAAAGACCTTGCTTGAATGAAGGAATAATGATGTTGAAGACTTTCCTCGTAGGGAGGAACAATGATGATGATTCTGAAGAATTTCCTCATAGGGAGGAACATTGATGATGATGTTGAAGACTTTCCTTATAGGTAGGAATAGTGATTATGATGCTGATGACTTTCCTCATAGGAAGGAACGTTAATGATGATGTTGAATAGTTTCCTCGTAGGGAGGAACAATGATGTTACAAAATTTCCTCACAAGGAGGAACAATGATGATATGGACCCTCCTAGGAAAGGGGAAGTAGGTTGATGATATGGACCCTCCTCGAAAAGGGGGAGCAAGTTGATGATATGGATCCTCCTGTAAAAGGGGGAGCAGGTTGATGATGTGGACCCTCCTCGAAATAGGGGAGTAGGTAGATGATGTTGTAGTGGGATTCTATCATCCCTGGACATTAGTCCTGAAAATGATCCATAGAATTCTATCTATGAAAAAGTGGAAGGATTGCATTGTCATTGGAATTATGTTCTAAAGTGATAAGGACAGATCATCTCATAATTGAATCTGTAAAATTTTTTCTCCAAGAAAGTGGCAGGGTCTCATCATCCTTGGACAGTGATAGGGACCAATAATCTTGTAATTGATTCCATAGAATTCTAACTCCAAGAAAGTCGTAGGATTGCATCGTCATTGGAATTATGTTCTAAAGTGATAGGGACATATCATCTTGTAATTGAATGTGTAGAATGTTTTCTCCAAGAAAGTGGTAGGATTTCATTGTCCTTGTACTTATGTCCTAAAGTGATAGGGACCAATCATCTTGTAATTGAATTCGTAGACTTCTAACTCCAAGAAAGTGGTAGGATTGGATCATCCTTGGATTTAAGTACTAAAGTGATAGTGACCGATCATCCCGTAATTGAATCTGTATAATTATGTCTCTGAGAAAGTGGTAGGATTGCATTGTCATTGGACTTATGTCATAAGGTGATAGGGACTGGTCATCCTATAATTGAATCCGTATACTTCTGTCTCCGAGAGAGTTGTAGGATTACATCGTCCTTGGAATTATGTCCTAAAGTGATAGGGACTGATCATCTTGTAATTTAATCCTTAGACTTTTTTCTCTGAGAAAGTGGTAGGATTGCGTCATTCTTGGACCTATGTCCTAATGTGATAGGGATTGATCATCATGTAATTGGATCATGTGTGCTACAGGTTATGTTTTTTTTTATGATGATGTTGTTGATCAAAATATCAAGTATGGCTACAGATGATGATGCTGATAAAGATATCATGTGTTGTAAAGGATCTAGCGATCAAGTGCTGCAAAGGGTCAAGTGATTGAGTGCTGCACAAGATCGAGTGCTACAGAGGATAAAATGATTGAATGATGCAGAGGATCAAGTGATGGATTGCTGCAGAAGATGAAGATCAAATATGAAGACTTGGTGCTTTCAAAGATGATGTTGCAGTGGTGAATATGTTGAAGATGTCCAGTAACTATTCCAGTTGCTGATGATTGTTGAAAACTTCCAATGAGTATAGATGTATCACCTTTATGTCATTACATATGTTCTCTCTCTCCTTTATTCTACAGTTGATGATGTTTTTGTCAACAAAATACTCTTCTCGTTAAGGGGGTGTGTTGAAATATTGTAACTTCAAAGAATATTCTAAATGTATTGTTAATGATGTAACCTATGGGATATGTTTTATTCCTTCATTGGGATGTTACTATTATATTTGGTCATCATATATTCATGAGGTAAAACCTCTATTGTAAGTTCGATTTATTAGAACCCTCTTGAATGTAATATAATATTTTTTTGTGACTTCCTAGGTGAAGTCGGCCCAGTTAATTTGTTGGGGAAGACTTGTTAGGAAAAAATTCAAATGTAAGAAAGAGTATAAATAGAGGATGGTTGTTCCTCATTTGAACACGCACACTTGCTTTTGTANAGAGAGAGAGAGAGAGAGAGAGAGAGAGAGAGAGAGAGAGAGAGCACATGTTTGGGGTTTTATCTTTGTACTTTTGATACATCTATATATAGGAAGTTTTACTGCATTTTCTTCCCCTTTAGGTTTTCCCAGGATAAATCTATGTCTATCTTGTGATTAGGTTTCTTTAAGTGATCGTGCATATGCTATTGTTGTGAAATCGAATTGAATACTAATGATATCTATCTAAATCATATCGAACCTTAACACGTATAAATTATGGAAATGTAGTATCATATAACGTAGCATCTCTTAGTGGCTTAATGATTGTGTTGTATTCATCCATATTATTAGTTGCATGACCTAATTAAGCAGCTCTTGAGTTAACTAGTTTTCCTGTAGGAGCATAGATTTCCCATGTGGCTGAAGCTATGTTACAAGTGTGACGGCTTGCACCATCGGTGAATCCTATGAATGTCTCCATTGATATATCAAACAACAACATATTTACATAAGAAATACTAATAGATGATAACTAATTAAAAATTTATACAGATATGTACAAGAAGAAGCACGTAGCCTAAGTGTAATGATTTTTCAAGTGGAGCCCATTTTGGGGCTCATATAGCTAATTACCATCATAGTCCACTAAGTCATAAGCACCCTTTTTTCAAAACTTTGAAAACAACATACTGACCTGACCACATGGACTTGAAATTTACTTCCCCAAAGGGTTCCTTATCCTGGTCGTAAACCAAAAAAACTTTTCCTTCGTAAAAAACCCTAGGTTTAACAACTTTGTCGTACTAGTTTTTGACCCATTCTTTATGGGATTCGTTCATTGTAAGCGCATCTCTACATTGATCATGTAGGTGCTCTATATGAAACAAATAATATTCTATGTCAGAAGTGTTAGGCAACACATGTAATCCAATTTTTAATGATGGAATTTCACATTATATGGGGGTGACTACTTCCACTCCATGAGAGTTGGAAAGAGGATAAACCCATGGTAGTATTGATTTCCATCTGATACGCCCAAAGTGTAGGATACAATATGACATGCCAATTTTATCTACTTTTATTAGTAGTCCACTTTAGAATGGATTTGAACATTTTATTGATGGATTCAACTTTCCCATTTACCTACAGGTAAGAGGAAGATGAGTGCGCTTGTTTAAACCCAAACAAAGTAGTCAATATGGTCATCATATTGTTTTGGAAGTTATTTCCATGGTTCATGACAATCTGCTTCAAGATACTGAATCTAGTAATAATTTGATTAAAAACAAAATATGCTGTCATCTCACCATCGTCTTTGAAGGTAGGAATTTCCTTTGCCCACCTGGTAAAGTAGTATACAATGACAATGATGTATTTATGCCCCACAGTAGATACTAGGTTGCAGGTCATGAAATATACCCCCACTTGGCGAAGGGCCCTACTATGATGATGGGATGTAAAGGAGCAGGATGCAACCACATATTTTTGGTCTAAATATAACAAGGATGACAACGTTTTATAGCTTCCATGCAATCTTTAAATACGGTGGGACAAAAATAACCGATAGGTAAAATTTTCTAGGCCATTGCTAACCCAGATAAATGACCCCTGCATGCTTCACTATGAGAATCATTTAGAACAAAATCCACCTCCTCATGAGTGAGGAAACAACGTAGACTATAATATACCCCTCTTTTATACAAGGTATATGAAATAATGAGGTATTTTTTGCATTTAGTCATAACTTCCATCACTCTTCTCATGAGAATGTTGTCAGACATTTCAATGTCTAGAGATATATAAAAATGTCTCCATACCAAGGATTATTAGTTGAAACTAAGAAGATGTGTTTTTCAGGAGACGATTCATCTTCTGTCATTATAATTTCGTCACTTGGGAACTTAGATATAAGTTTTGCGCATATTAAGGAATTTTTTGATTTAGTGAACTGAAAATATAGATCAAACTCTTGGAGCATGAAAATCCATTTATTGAAATTTCCTCCAACGATCTGTCAGGATAGAAAGTATTGAAATGGATTCATGTCCACGATCATAGTGGTTGTCTTGATTAATATGTAGTGACACAACCTTTAAACAACATACACTAGCTCCAAGGCCAACTTCTCAACATGTGAATATCTTAGCTCAGGTCTAGATAAAACCTGACTCAGATAATAGATGATGTGCTGTTGGATTTTATCATCCTCTTGAACCAACATTACACAAATCGTAGAGTTTGATGTGACCAAATACAACATAAATCCCTTCGTGTAATATGACAGACCCAACAATGGAGCTGATAGTCATGTTTTTTTAATGCCTTGAAATAATGTTGCATGAATTCATCCCATAAAAATGAGGGGTCCTGTTTGAGAAAGCGCATGAAAGATTTCATTATAAAGGCATAATTCACTATGAAAGGTCTAAGAAGGTTATAATTACCTTGTATACTTTGAAGTCATAAAATAACTCGAGGAGGAGGAAGATTAATAATCACCTCAACTTTCAAAGGATCGACCCTAATACCTTTATTAGAAACAATAAACCTAACAGTTGTCCTGAATCAGCACAAAAGACACACTTATGGGGATTTAAGAATATCATATAGTGTCAACATCTTTGAAACACAAAATGAAGATAATTTGGGTGATATTTTGTTTTAATGGAATGAGTTGAAAGACCATCTAAGTAAGGTTCAACAATGTGCTTTATGTCATGAAAAGCGAAATTCATGGCCCGTTTGAAGGTAGCCTCATCATTCTTTAAGCTGCACAACATCTTTTTATTCGTAAAAGCACCCCATGGGCAGATGAATGAAGTCTTATGTTGCTCCTCAGGTTTAATTTGGATTTGATTGTATCCTAATAATTTATACATAAAATAAAAGACTTTTCTACCAGCGCATGTGTCAATTATATGATCTATGAAAGGTGTGGGGTAGTTATCCTAAGGACATGCCTTGTTTAGGTCTATGAATTCCGTACAAAAACGTATTGTTCATTTATTTTTATCTACTGAGACTGGATTAGATACCCATTTCGTTAAAGAAATGGGGTATATGAAACCAGCTTTTAATAATTTTTCGACTTCAGCCTTGACACCTTTCGCTTTTCGTGGGTTCAAAGGACATAGATTTTGTCGAATGGTTCTGACATTGGTGTATGGTCTTATTTCATGTTCCACTATAAATGGGTTGATTCCTGACATATCCTCATAAGACCAAGAAAAGACATCATGAAATTCCTTAAACAAGGATGTATAGATGGAAATTTCAGCATGTGAAGAATTTGCTTTGATATAGTAATTTTCCATGACAAGATGTTTAGCGGAGATGTTGATGGGTATGTTTATGGAGATTTTTTCCATGTTACCCTTAGCAAACAATCCTTCCTTAGGTAAATTATTTATAAGTTTGTCAACACCTTCATTGATTCTCACATGGAACTCATAGTTTTCAATTTTGCTCAGCTCTGGTAGGAAATAAGGCTTGTGATGTAAATATTTACATATTTTGTCGAGTCCTATCATGGCCTCCAAAACGGATTCATCAGATGGTAAAACCATGTCTAAGAAATATTATGAATAGTTCAATTTCATTTCTCATGCGGGCAGATAGGATTCCTTCGACTCTTTTGAGACTAAAAGAGTCAAGATGAAATGAACAGTAGCATCAAATGTATCTTGGTAAGATATTTTTTCTACTAATAAGGGCACATCAAGGTCATATTTTGAAGGGAGGACCCATGGATCAGTCCTATTCATGACCGAAGAAATGATATTTCCAACACTAGTCGATCCAAGGTAGTTTATAGGAGTGGGAAAGTAAAAAATTCCCATAAGTGACATGTACATCCCAACTCCCAAACTTTCATTCGTTGGGCGCAATTTATCAATAAAAGGTACATTATACTGTGTTGTCTCCGTACGACTCTTCCATGTATAGGATAATTGATAGATGGCCACTATATTCCCTTCATGAGGGAATATAAGGACTCCAAAGATTGACAAGGGAGTATCACACATAGTGTAGGTCCAACTCCTACCCAAGAGATAGTCCAAAGGGGCGTCAAAAACCTAAAATTCTACTGAAACCATTTTCCCTACCAATTTTATATCAAAAGAAGGTAGGATACCATGTGGATGGGAAGACCTTTAGTCGAAAGTGGTCAGCAAAGTATTTGATGGGACCAACTCAGGGGATGCCAAAAGCTTTCCAGCACGATACAACCATTACACATGTAGATGCACCTTCATTTATAAAAGTTTTTCCAATGTTTTTATTGCCATGGATTACTTTGATTTGGAAGGATACATGATAGGGAAAGTGGGGTTTGACATTAGATAATTCAAACTTGGACATCAAGCTCATAGAATTAGTACTACCAATAGATTCTAGAAGTGCATTACACTGTGAAGGAAAACTTTGTAACCCTTCTAAGGCAGACATAGCGCAAGGAGTTTGGGACAAGTCCTAAAAAATTGAATAGTTGGGAGACACTCTCGCATTAGGGCTATGATATGTCTTCTTGAAGACACCTTTCAAAATATTTGGCATAGGTTCAACCGGTTTTTCAATCGAAAGTGGGGTTGGTGCTTCAACAGGTTGTTTGAATTTCTATGAAGACTTAGATTCATAATTTTTGGCTCAGGTTTGTAATAAATTTTTGTATCAAACCATGTTAATGTATGATTGATTGATGGAGGGATTGGTCTAAGTGCCCCCAAAATTATGCGGATCGCTCAAATTTTCATTTTGTCCTTGTGGGAAAGGGTCCTTAAGGACAATAAGTTGTCGCTTCAACAACTTGTGAGCTTGTTTCGTCAAAGGGAATTGATAAGTCAAATGGTCTTCCTGACACAGCTTACAGGTAAAATTCACCTTTTTCTTTTCTTTCTTGCCCCCCTCAGCATTGTTTGTGGGATTTTATTTATTTTGATTTCTCTCCTCTTTCTTCCCTTTTTTTTTCTTCCCACTGGACTAATGAGTGACCTTTTGGGTGGATTGCATATTATAAAATTATGCAATCTAAGGGGAGGGGGTAGCAACATTGGATGCTTCCACTACAGACTGCTTCATGAATAGTTCATGTATTTTCTTTTCTAGTGATCCCATAGTGGGTGATTCAACCAAACACACAATTCCATTGGAATGTAGTCCAAGATTTGGTTTCGCAAAGTCTGCATTAGACCTTGGTGCATCAATTATAATATCATAGAGAATCCCACCTTGAGCGTAGATCAGGTCAATATGCTGGGCTTTGAGAATGGCTTCCTCTTTAGTCGTCACTCCTGAAGTTGAAACATCTTTTGAAATATATGGGAGTATGCATTTCAAAAACCATTCCAACAAAAACTTAGGAGGAATATTGGATTTAATCAACCTATTTCTTCTTCTATATTCCTCAATGTGATTAGAAGTGTGAGTGTCTTTATTTTTTTGAAAATTCGACAACATATCAGTACCGGCATCATAGTGGACCAAAAGTTGAAAGTGGTTAAGAAAAATTGTGGCTACATCAAGGAAACTATCATAAGCAACAGATGGAAGTTCAATATACCTTTTAGCTGCTACACTAGTCAAGGTCCTTTGAAAAATACTCAACTGAATTGAATCATCATTTAAAGAGTTTGAAGAGAACCATAGATGGAAGGTAGTGGCATGGTCACTAGGGTCCTCTTTGGTTTTCCCTTCAAATTTTGGAATATTTGAAGGTAGCTTGATCGGAACTGGTGTTCACATCATGGCAGACATGGTCATTCATTAGTTTTGAGAGGTTTGGAAAGTTTAACGTTTCTAGAAAATGGAGTCAAGGCCTAGCCATAATTTGGTATTGAGGAAATTGGTGTGAGGAAGTGCCTACAAAAATTTTCCCATAAGGTTGGCTGAGATTGCACCCAACCACCGACTGTGAAGAAGTAATAATGTTTTGAAAAGGATTCCACCCAAATTCTAAGGGATTACTAACTTAAGGTGTGTTATGCTGAGTTTGATTGGTTCCGACCGAAACGAGTGTCATGCACATGGGAGCTATTGATCTTCCACTGAATAATGAAACAATGGAGCTTCCAATTGGTGCGTTCAAGACCTGACTTGTAGTTTGAAAACTAAATCTTGAGAAAGGACATTGGCCACCAAAATACACACCTGAATAAGTAGGCATGGGACCTACGCACAATGAGGATGGAGGAATATCCCTCCATACCAAGGATACCCTTGAACGAAAGAAGTAGAACGGATAGGTTTACTTTGAAATTTTTGGAATAAGGGAGAGGATGTGAAAGGTATGTTGTGAATCCCAATGATCAACATGTTAGATAGACCAGTATTAGTGCTCGCAAGTACTGAAGGAATAACTATTTTAGTACACAGGGACATGACGACAGGTGAAGTAAATTTTAGTGATACTACTAGTGTATTGGTTATATTTGACAATGATACACTCACATGCAGAGGAGATACTCCATTGGATCACATGGCTGAAGTAAGGGTATGGATATCCATAGATGCTTCTCCTATATTTGACATGAAAAGCTCAATAAGACACCAAAATCAAGTTGATTGAAAGGCCTAAATTACACAAGTACTGGATCTCCCAAATCATTGAGAGGTGAGTTATAATTCCTTGCAAAATATTTGGCCTACAAGTATTCAATCTCTATGGATGGATGATCAGGTTGATTATACCTTAGTTTTGGTTCCCCTGGACTTTCACTAATACGAGTCGATTCGAATGAACCAATTGTGTTAATTCTCCGCCTTCTAAGTGGTGGTGGAGGCTCCATAGTTGTAAGTGGAGGAATTATTTTCAACCTTCAAGATATATGTAAGGATGTTTATGCTCCACAACTAAATAATTTAAATACACAAACCTAAAGGTTGAACTATATCACAAGAAAACCAAAAGCACACCCCTAAAATTTTCTCTAAGTATCACAACCAGGTAGGTGAAGATATACCTTCCAAGGAACTTTTGTGATAATGAGGGCTCAGAAGATACCAGTGAATATTTGAAGAGAATTTACCAGAGGTACCGATACAATTTTTATGGGTGCAAGTAGTTGAATCACCAACCACCCTCCCAAATTATTGCAAGGGGTTTCCTCCCACATCTTCCCTAAGTACATTGGAAATATCCTTCCATTGTCACCTATGTTAGAACTCTAGGTCAAGATACTAAGGATACCATATCTACAAGAAAGTTGCATCAAAACAGTCATCGTTTTGACTGATGTGCATGGGTAGGGTAACAAAGCACAAAATCCAAACAACACCGGCACCACACGGGGCCAAAGGTGGTACTAAATAAACCCCCAAACACATAGTGATCCTAGTGTATGTTCCACTGAATAATGGAGGGGTATCTTCGCAATTCAAGCTTCACACAACCTCGTACTTGAATCATGTGTTAGAGAATATTTTCAGTTTACCTTCTTGTAAAGGTGTATTTCCTATGCGACATGCCACTATATCTAAGTTTCAAATGGTTTTGGATAGTTATAGATAGTCCTAATAAAAAAACCTAGCCTAAGTTAGTTTGTGCTGTCCCTAAAAAAAGCAAATGTTACTAATATATTTTAAATATCAAAATTCTTTTTAAGGCTTGTTTTTACTCAGGGTGATGACCATGCAACTTATGATGTTTTTTTACTTGACTAGAAAGCAAAATTTATGATGTAAAGTGTTTGAAAT
Organism: Pseudotsuga menziesii; assembly: GCA_001517045.1. Lineage (NCBI taxonomy): Eukaryota > Viridiplantae > Streptophyta > Pinopsida > Pinales > Pinaceae > Pseudotsuga > Pseudotsuga menziesii. The sequence continues at coordinate 309,858 of LPNX010060001.1, read as the reverse complement.
TAACGTTTTTATTTAATTTCTCTTTTCTTTTTCAAAATTAATGAAAATTTGTCTACTAAACTTTGTAAATCAAATGAAATTTGTTCTTTTATTTTAAAAATAATGAAAACAAATGCAGAATGTGTCTACTTAAACCTACTATGCACCTAATTTATTTGTTTTATTACTTTGCTTTTCAAAATTAAAATGAAAGAATCTTCTATATACAAAAAATGTAAGTGAGAAATATGAGCAAATGTATAAGCAAGACTCAACATTCAAACCTCGTAAATACAAACTTTTAAGACCCTACAAAGCTTGAAAAAACCCTACTTGGACCAAAGTACATGAATTTTTATTTTATTTTTAAAACCAAGTTGTTCCAAATATTGGAATAAGAGAGTTCATATTGATTACCCAAGAAACCATTCTGCAAGTGAATACGAGCATTAACAGAGATTGCAAACTCAGAAATCACCTATATTCCTACCAAGTTTATGTGAAGAGCATAGACCTAAAAGGGTCTTATACAAGAATCCAACTTAGCTTACTAACAAAGAGGGATTACGATTATAGAAAAACAAAGACTTAAACAAGTGACAAGCCCAAACACACTCAGGAAAAGGTCTTGGAAGAATCCAAAAATGCAAAAAAAACTTCTTAAACAAAACTCTAGCTTTCACATGACGACCTACATGAAATACATGACTATTCTTTAGACAAATCACATACCATACACGATTGTGTTGTGGAAAACCCACATATTTTCTGAGTATACGCGAATGAAAGAATAGAATAGCTACAAATTCCTTAAAAAAAATTCAAAAAGAAAAAAGAATGAACCTAAACATTGAATAATAAATTTGGACTGACTGAATACCTATGAAAGCAAGTCATAGACATGACTAGAAATGGACAAAACTAGTAATAAAAATCAATCAAAGAGACCCCAAAACAATAGACTCCCTAGTGGAGTCATAAGTTCTACTATTAGGTAAATATATCCTATGGCTCAGGTTTTAGGACACCAACATACTATAGGTATGAAAAAAAATAAACATGATTACAAGCATTTATTAAAGAATAAGAGATAAGGAATGTGCACCTTGTTCCGACAATTGAACCTAGATTGGATTTTTCTCTCCAATGATATTCGACTTCCAATCTCCAATACCTGCAACAAAGAAAGAAACCTTTATTAAAGAACCTTCAGTTTTTATAACATATGAGACATGAACATGAATAAAGATTTCAATTCAAAATCAAAGAACGATTTAGATCAATACTCAAGAACAATTGAAGCATGCATTACACATTAGTGGAAGGAAATGACATTCTTTATTGATAGAGTTTATGGAAAGATTACAAACCCTATTCTTGATCAAACTCCTCTGCAAGACCTATATTTGAGTCCTCTTGTACCTCTCCCCAATGTAAATTATCCAGCATGACTTTTCCTCCAAAGTTGGCCCCTCATCCTCTACCTTTCTCCTCTTTTTTATAGATGTTTGGGAGGAAGGAATTCGAGTCTAGGATAGTTCGAGGAGTTAGGGTGGTTTCCAAACCAACCGAAACTACTCCCTAATTAATTATCTTTTTATTTTTCACAAATATTCATGAAATACGTGGGTTGTAGTGAGGAAAATCGTGAATGATATGTGGGTTTCCTTGGGGAAACTCACAAATTCAACATTAAAATCAATACAAAGGTTGTCTCTTTGAAACTAACGATTGGTATGCAATTTTCTAGAAGGAAACACGCATATTCAAGGTAAATACTTGTGTGAAAAAAGTTAACAGTAGAGTGGGAAAGATGTATCAAGGATTCAAACCTCTTATAGAATTAAGGCTACTTCTATCCATAATTTCCTTGTGTGTGATGACAAATTTGGTGTCATCACTCGGAAGGAGAAGTTTCATTTCTAGGTATAACACCTTGATCTTTAAAGATCCACTTGGAAATTATAACTGACTTCCCTTGGTAGCTGAGAACCACTTTCCACATATCATTTAACATATTTACATATTCAAAACCTGATGTTTGGATGCCTCCTCATAAATGAAGGACTATGAAATAGTGACGTGGATCATCTAAGATATCAAACAAGATAAATCATGAATCCTCTCAATAGGATTCTAAAAGAGATCAATTGAAGACTCCCCAACCTCCTCCTTCTACTCATTTGAGAGATATGACTCATGGAATGGGATTAATTCCATGTATGTATCACCAGGAGGATTTCAGAATAATTTTTTCAAGGGAGATCACTTATTTACTTTGCAACCCCATTCTTCTTAAGATTGAGGAGCAAAGTTGTCTCGCTCTTGTTCTTTGGACTTAATATCAACTGTTCCACTTTAGTAAGTAACAAGACAACAATAACAAATTCCTAGAAAATTCTCTTTTGTTGAATCTATGCTGAAACCTGGGAGGATGAACATATAACATAACTGATCTTGCATTCTATGGTGCCTCTTTCTTCCCTTATACTTGAGCACTCAACTCGCTTTGGAACTTTGACCATAAACATGATTTGCAGCAAGTCACACCATCCTCCTCTTTGTATATATTTCCTACAAGTTAAATTTGATAGTCAACACTAACCAATATCCATTTCACATATTTACATAGTCTTATCATTGATCCATACACTAAGCAGATATCCATATGCCATCAAGGACATATAAAACTCATATATGAAAAATGTCAATAAAAATAATCAAAACAAGTTAGGATATAAAGTCCGCTCTCTTTATATTTTCCCTTATATAGAAGTCACATTGTGAATCTTGATCTTTGTCATTAAACTAGACAAGTTATTCTAAAGTATGTAATGGTATCATCATATCATCCTCATGTAGTATCACACATACATTATCACAATCTAGGTATAATCATAATCATGGAGACACGAGGACATGATAATTTCATACATGGATGAACTCTGACCTTCTTTGTACTTGCAAACATTGATAAATGCATCAAAAAAATCTTTACATAAAAAAATGATTAAACTAGAGCATAAACATAAACAATTAGTTTGGATCTAAACTCAGCTCAGAAATACGTACTTGAGATAAACTTTCTAGGATGCTAGCCATACTTTACATACCTTGTTAAGGAAGCAAGTCCACAATATACTAATTCCATCATCTGTTTTTTGATGTCATATGGACTCGCAGCACCACTAGCACATATTTTATTTCCATCCAACCAATACTTTGTATGTGGCCCTACAACATTGATTCCTCTTGTGGCCATTTGTTCAAAACCTTCTTTCCAACTTGATGAACTTTTTCCAATAGACTTTTGAGATCAAGTTTATTAGTTCAAAAAACTTACCTTAGGATCTATGTAGACTCCAATAGGATGAAAATCAGAGCTAGCTACAATCCCTAAGATCTGATACCATGTTAAAAATTTGGTTAGGTTAGGGTTTGGAGCAGAAATATTAAATTTTTTACTTTAATTAGTAAAAACGAATTTCTAAATCACTGCTAGAAACAAAATAGTAAAACTGTAACAAGACAAGACAAATTAAAACATGATTTTCATATCTTTCAACTTTAGCACTCCTAAAGGTCTCTGTGTTAAATTTGAAAGCATACAAAGACAATAAATAAAAGTATTAGTAGATATAACTCAAAGTACAAAGAAAACAAATAAGATAACTTACTAGGAGAGTTGGAACCTTCCTTATACTTAGATATATATTTTTCAAATAAGATCTTGTCTCTTAAGACACAAGTCACTAAAGAAATAAAGGGACTTACATGAGAGAGAATACATTAAAGTGTTGTATATTTAGACATGCATAGTAGTAGTCAAGGTTTCCGAGTCAACAAGTGTGGAAACCCCAGTTACATAGAAACAAATCAATGCATAAAAAATACCAGGTAATTATGATAGTCTACACATGAAGTAGAGTTCATATTTCAGCGCATATAAGGCCAATGGATTTCTTAGACCTCAAACATAGTTCAACACACTGAAATAGTTCAATAGAGGTATTGACCTACTCAAAAAAGGCTACAAATTCTTCTAGCAGCCCCAAACAATTCACAACCTTATCAAGCAAGTTTTGATAGGTCACAACTTCCCTAAAAGGTCACGATTAAGTCCAAGAAACCTATACAGGTCAAAAATTAGTTTAGACAACCCTCTACTAATTATAGCTCAGTATAGGCATCCCTAGCAGGTCACAACTCAGTAAATAAACATCACACAGGTCACGACTCATTTGAGGGAACCCTAATTATTCATGACTTAGGCAAGGAGCATCACATAGGTCACAAATTAGTCTAGGAGCATCACATATGTCAAAAATAATTCCAGGAAGGGTCACATAGGTCACGAATCAAACCATAACCATTGAAAATATCACAAATCATATTGGGGAGGGTTAGCAAGGTCAAAAACTAGGATTAACATCCTAAGGAAACCCATGTCTCAACTTGGAAGCCTCAATAAACAACAACATCAACAAACAATATAGCAGCCCAATAAAACCAAACGTTAGTATCAATACAAACCTTAGACATCAAGTCGAAGAGTAGCACCAGGCCCTAAACTTCAAGCCACAACAAAACCTAGATGTAAAGCAAAGGATCAAGACCAAACCCTGAACACTAAGCCAAGGAGAAACACCAAACCTTATACGTCAAGAAATAGAGCATCACTAAACCCTAGATTTCAAGCAAGGGAGCATCAACAAATCCCAAAACAGACATAGAATCATATCTCTAATATTCTCTTATCAATATACACACCAAATGGAGATTTAGGACTTTAATTTATAATCTTTCCATGTCTTCTAGAAGGGTCATTCTACTAACACTATATTTTAGGAGTGTTACCAAACATAATGTAAAATAATATCAAGTTTACTTAGGATAGTGTACCAAGGTCAAGACATCATAACAATAAGGTGATTCATCATAAAAAAAAGGGTCAAGTGATCCAGGAGGATATTGGTGGCCACCCACCTATTTCTCTTGGACCCCACCATTGTTTCTTTCAGTTTTTGAGTTTCCTTAATTGTAGCACAATTTACTATTTTTGGTAGTTTCTGGGTCCTAAACTTCCACAACTGTTTTGAGGCCCTAACGACGTTTTTTCAGCATTGAATGGTCAAGAAAATATGAGTTCAATATTTGCTATTAATGGATGTAGTCCTTAAACAGATCTTTCTAACGATGTATCATGCACGTCAAACAAAGGTAGTATGTTAAATTTACGACCCCAAGAAATTGATGTACCAAGTTACCCAACGAGGCCCACATTAAAGTGTCTCACCTCCTAGGGTTAGGATTTTGGATGTGTAGGATTTCCATTGTTTCTCAATAATATATAGGCCTTCGAGCTTCATTGTAACATAGAGTTTAGAGGCATGTAGCCGCCACATCTCTTCTCAGAGATAAGCTACCAACACTCTAGCTAGTTTATTTCCATTCTGTATGTAAACAAGTTTTAGTTATTGATTAATGAAATGAAGTGTTATTTACGCTGCGTATTTGCTTCTATGGCTATTTGTGTATTGTGTTGCATTCCTACATAAATCTAGACCATTGGTATCAGAGCAATCTACTCTTTCTCGATCCTTCTTTGCATGTCCCCAACGAGGGCACCGGGGTATAAAGAGTTAGAGCTCGATCTGGTTGAGCCTTTGCAAGATCAGCCTCGCAAATCCCGACGGCCACCCATGGGGGATGAAAATAAAGACAAGGGAGCAGAAGATCCTATCAAAATGTTGCTCGAGGAGGCCCTTGAAAAACAAAGGAACGCAATGATCGATAACTTCACCTAGATCCTTCAACAACTTCCCACTGGCGGTGCATCTGCATCTAGCAGCCATTATGGAGGCGCAACCCCTTTTAAGGTACAAGTAAACTTCGACATTCCCATATTTGATGGTCGAATAGATGTATACGCCGTAGATAGATGGTTGAATCTATTAGAAGGATATTTCTTGGTTCATGACTTTTCTAATCGGGAAAAGATTACTTTTTCTCTACTCAAAGCCGCCCCCTATGTCAAGGACTGGTGGGAAACCTACTGTGAGAGAAAGGAAGAGGAGGAACCCTCTTTGTTCTTAGCCGTACCCACTTGGAATTATTTTCGAGATGGCATAAAAGGACAATATTATCCAGTGGGGAGCTATGAGGACAAGTACATCCAATGGACTACGCTGCGGCAACAAAGAGATCAAGATGTGCATGAGCTGATGAATATGTTCCATACCCTGCACACCAAGTTGGATATCAAAGATTCAGAGAAACATTTGGTGCTGAAGTACCACAGTTGTGTGCATAGATACATTTAGGAGGAAATGGAGTTCCTTGATGTCTCCTCTCTTGGTATGGCATATCGGTATGCTGCCAAAATTGAGAAAAAATTCAAACAGAAAAAGAGAGACTTTGGATCTACGAATCAGAAGCAAGGGAAAGGTGCCCCCAAACTGCAGAACCAAGGACACAGCCAAGGCATGAAGACTCAAGAAAGCTTGCCAAATCCGCAAGAAAAGAGCAGCACTGCAAAGCCAAAGAAGAAAGCAGGAAAGTGGTGTGAGTTCCATAAGAGCCCCACTCACAACACAAGTGAGTGTTGGGATAAACAGTCAATGGTGGCCGAGATAAAGGCTTCTGAATCAGATGCATACTCTGACACTGAATCAGAACTCGAGAAGGGGGATGATAGAGGTAAGAATATTATCGATGCATAGCCCAACACCACCGTTGCCACCACAAAGATCCAAAAGGAAGAACTAGAAGATTCAGAGGAGGAGGAGCATCTTT
>LPNX010060001.1:281919-303075 GCA_001517045.1 Pseudotsuga menziesii | reverse complement strand
TTGACAGACCCCGCTACCCCAAAAACAAGAAATACCTGAAAAAACATGATGATGACATCATCATCACATTTTTTCAGGTATTTCTTGTTTTTGGGGTAGAGGGGTCTGTCAAAAGTATGCAGTGTGGGTACTCGTTGGATACGGAATCAAATTCCGCATCCAAAGAGCTCTCCCGATTGAAATTTGAGTAAAAACACAATGAGATATGTCGAAAATACAAACAAAAAAAGTAGTTTTTTTTAATGACAAATATGTCAATTCAACCATTATGGTTGACTTATTTTATTGAAATTCTATTGGTTCTTGAATTGCAACTCACAAAAACTTATTTTGGCACATTTTCTTATAAGGCCCATTTTAGGCCCCAAATTTCCTCTAATGCCACTCCCAGATGTGGGTAAAGGGTTCCCCACTACAATTCATTATCGACAGTTGGAGCCAAAAGAATCTGATTTCAGTAGAGGTCATGAAGTGGTTGGGTTTGCCAACCACATCACACCCGCAGCTGTACACCATCGAGTGGCTTCAATAAGGACGAGATCTCTACGTCAGCCAGCAGTGCCACCTTCCCTAAAGCATCAAGCCCTTCACCGATGAGGTATTATGTGATATTGCTCCTCTTGATGTTTGTGATTTATTATTAGGCCAACCATACTTATGGAAGTGACATGTTGTGTATGAGTCTCGGCCTCGCACTATTATTATTACATTGGGAAATAATTTATACAGGATACTAGAGGTACCACCCCCTGCTGCTATCTCTTTGGTTACTGCAAAACAATGCAGTACGCTCATTTCCAAAATCGGGAAGTTTGTTTTCTTGATGATTCGCCCTCAGGGAAAGAAGAAGATCATGGCCACAACCTCTAGACAGGGCCCCTTAGCACGACAACAACAAATGGACAAGGTCATGGAGGAGTATCGAGACATATTCACCTCACCCACCGGGGTGCCTCTCCACTGTCAGGTTAAGCAACCCATTGATCTGACCCTAGGTGCGCTGCTTCCCAAAGGATTGATCTATCGACAATCTGTTATGGAGAATGATGAAATCAAGAGGCAAATTCAGGAGTTTCTACAGAAGGGTCACATTCGGCCAAGTTCATTTCCCTGTGGGAGCTCGATCGTGTTGGTACAGAAGAAGGATGGGACTTGGAGACTCTGTATTGACTAAGGGGCGTTGAACAAGATCACTGTCTGGAATAGGTACCCGATCCCACGGATTGATGACCTCCTAGACTAGCTTAAAGGGGTGAAATATTTTAGCAATATTGACTTAAAGTCCAGGTACCACCAAGTACCGATCGAATTGACCGATGTGTGGAAGACTACCTTCAAAGCCAAGGAGGGCCTTTTCAAATGGTTGGCCATGTCTTTCGGGCTGACGAATGCTCCTGTAACCTTCATGAGACTGATGGACGACATATTGCGGCCATTCACCAACTCATTTGTAGTAGTGTACTTGGATGACATCCTGATCTTCAGCCAGACTTGGGAAGAGCACGTCCACCACATCCGACAGGTCCTCCAAACATTGCGGCAGCACAAGTTGTGTGCCAATTTGGATAAGTGAACTTTTGGCATGACCCAGGTTCAGTATCTGGGATACATTATTGATGAGTGTGGGGTACATGTGGATCCAACCAAGATCCAAGTCATTCGAGATTGTCCAGCCCCAACTACTCTAATAGAGCTTCATAGCTTTCTGGGCCTTGCTAATTTCTACCATAGGTTCATGTTGGGATTCTCTCATATCACTTGGCCCTTGAGTCAAGTCACCAAGGGAGGAGCGAAAGCAAAATTCTTTTGGTTGGAAACTCAACAGAAGGTGTTTGCAGAATTTAAACATCTCCTCTGCTGTGCCCCAGTGCTCACATTACCAGACTTGCAACAACCATTTGAGATTGAGACAGATGCCATTGACTATGCTATTGGGGAAGTCCTTACTAAACAAGGGCATCCAGTGGCATATCATAGTGAGACACTTTCTGACATAGTCCACAAATATCCCACTTATGACAAAGAGATGTATTCCATGGTACAAGCTTGCCGACAATGGAAGAATTACATTTTGGGGAAGGAAATGATCATCCACATAGACCACCGACCCCTACAGTTCATGCAGACATAAGGGAAGTTACAAAACGATCGCCATCAGAAGTGGTCCACATATCTCCAACAATTTCATTTAAACATCAAGTACAAGAAGGGAAGCACGAATAATGTTACAGACTGCCTCAGTTGACGACCGATAGTGGTAATAACGACCGTGCTCAACTCTTGTGGGCACGAGACTTCTGATTGGCCTCTTCTCTATAAGAGTGATCCAAAATTTAGCCACACATACCAGATGTTCTTGGAGGGAAACCAAGTTCCAAAATTTCACCTCCAGGATGTTCTACTATGTCACATGGGACACCTTTGTGTTCCTTCAAGCAAGCATGCCAAGATGATTTGGGAAGCGCACTACAGTCGGGTTGCTGGGAATTTCGGGGTCGAGAAAACAGTGGCAGTACTGCAAAAGTATTTCTATTGGCCGAACCTTCGACAAGACGTCAGGAAGTACATTTGATCCTGCACTGCCTGCACCATTGCCAAACCATCCATCAAGAAGCAAGGCCTCTATACTCCGTTGCCTATCCCTAGTCGATCTTGGGAATCCATCTCCATGGATTACATGTTAGGCATTCCTTCTACTAAGCATGGTAATGAATGTGTGTTTGTGGTCATTGACATATTCTCAAAGATGGGCATAATGGTAGCTTGCAAGAAGAATATCACAACAGAAGCCACTGCTAAACTCTTCTTTGAACAAGTGTGGGTACACTTTGGGATCCCACAGTCTATAATCTCAGACTGGGACAACAAGTTCCTTAGTACATTCTGGTCTATCCTATTGTCAATGCTAGACACCAAGCTCACAAAGTCCACAGCTTTCCATCCCTAGATTGATGTCCAGACAGAGGTCGTCAACAGGATGATCGTACACATTTTGCACATGTACAACTCAAAGCATCCATGCACATGGAATGAGAGCCTCCCCTATGTTCAACACACCTATAACTGGGCCCTCCATAGCTCAACCAACCACAACCCCTTTCAGGTGGGCTTGGGATTCCTGCCACTATGTCCCATTGACATAGCCATGTCATTTGTAGCTACTTAGGTTGATTCAACTGATATCCAGTCTGAAGTTTCCAAGGAAAAAAACTTCATTGAGCACATTCAGCACATTCTCCAATATGTTCATGACATATTGGATAGATCCAATTCTAAGTACAAGTAGCAACATGATCAACATCGGGTGCAACACAACTTCCAAGTGGGAAACAAAGTGTGGCTACATTTGCAAAAGGAACGCCTCACTGGACCCCACCGCAAGCTTTGCCCACTCCGATATGGGCCATACACCATCACCAAGGCTATCAGGGATAATGCCTTCAGCTTAGTATTCCACCATTCCTTGGTTTGCACCCAGTGTGCAATGTGGACTGCCTTCGGCCCTACTTTCCACCTCTACTGGACACATCAAACATGGTAGAACAACTCCCACCAACATAGTTAAACCCCGACTGCATGGAACAAGCCACAACTGATCGGATTATGGACACACAGATCAAGAATACATGCCAGTAGAAGATCCAACTATATCAAGTTGTCAAAGCAGGCCAACTCCTTCACCAGGGAAAGTGGCTCACCAGGGACCAAGTTCAACAGAAGTTCCTCATCTCATGGAGGAACTCAATGCAATGGGGACCATTGCTTCCTAAGGGGGGAGGAATGATCAAGGAGGATATTGGTGGCCACCCACCTATTCCTCTTGGACCCCCACCATTGTTTCTTTCAGTTTTCCAGTTTCCTTAATTGTAGCACAATTTACTATTTTTGGCAGTTTTCGGGTCCTAAACTTCCGGAGCCGTTTTGAGGCCCTAAATGACATTTTTTTGGGATCGAATGGTCGGGAAAATATGAGTCCATTTCATACTAGATATTTGTTATTTATGGGTGTAGTCCTTAAACAGATATTTCTAACGATGTATCATGTGCGTCAAACGTAGGTAGTATGCTAAAGTTACGACCCCAAGAAATTGATGTACCAAGTTACCCAATGGGGCCCACATTAAGATGTTTCACCTCCTAGGGTTAGGTTTTTGGATGTGCAGGGTTTCCATTGTTTCTGAATAATATATAGGCCTTCGAGCCTCATTGTAACACTAAGTTTAGAGGAATGTAGCCGCCACATCTCTTCTCAGAGATAAGCTACCAACACTCTAGCTAGTTTATTTCCATTCTGTATGTAAACAAGTTTCAGTTATTGATTAATGAAATGAAGTGTTATTTCCACTGCATATTTGCTTCTATGGTTATTTGTGTATTCTTTTGCATTCCTGCATAAATCCGGATCATCAAGGCACCACATTAGGAGGGGGAATTGGCATATGGACCTCCAAAGGGGTTGACACAATATCATAATTCAACAAGATGGGTCACAACAAAGGGGGAAGACAACCTTTACACCCATAAGACCAAGTTGTACCAAAAAGGTGGGGAAATAACCATTTTACTCACAAGACTAAGGTGACAAAACAACCAAACTTTTATCTTTCTCTCTCAATGTATATTGTCCACATGTGTTTCGTACAATAACTGTGATTTTTTATCATCACCGTATAAGGAATATACAAACTAGATGTTGTGATTCTCTGGTCCTCTATCCTTATCCTAAAAGGCCAGGTGCTAGTGAAATCATCAAGGGGTGTCCAGTCTCTTGAGAAACAACCTAGAAATAACCAACTAGGAGAAGAGGATATCACACACCATCATCTTAGTCAACTGAACAAGATCTACCTAATTAACTGACCAAGTATGTACCTTCAGGAACTTCTTCATCCCACACCAAGAATATGCCTAGTCCTAGACTAAGAAGTTTCTGTCTCAACTTGTAGGATCTGCTTGGTACTCGTAACCGATAAACTGTATGTTCCCAAAACAGAATACCCTAGAGACATATAGATGCCCTAGACACATGCTAAGGACTTTGCCAGCATCAACCTGCTTGGTCCTAGATCAATAACCCTAGGAGATTGGAGGGGGCCCTAGGATACCTTGTAGGGACTTTCTCTACCTAGCTAACTAACTAGGAACCCTAGTTAATTGACTAGGGTACCATCCTCCCTGAGAATGGGTCTTGCAACTACATTATATTTAACAAATATGAGCTCTTCTTGGAATTCTAAGGCAAGTAACTAATGTAAGGAAAATAACCAACCACCTTTCACTTCATATATAGCTCTTCCTTTAGATTAGAAATCCATATCTAGATCTTGATTCAGATGTAGAAAGAAAGGAAAAAACACTTCTTACTTCAACCTCTATAACTATATCTCATTGATAAATGAAATCTCTAACTTATTACCAAGAATCTGAATAAGATATCCAATTTAGTATTCCGTAGAAAAAGTATTTGTAGTAGTCTATTAGAAAAGTATTATAAGAAAACAATAGTTTCATCTCTAAGTCTTGTTCATAAACAATGGGTTTTGTTGTTCTTGGTTCATACTAAGGAAAGCCCTAATGCATAGGAAATTCCATAAGGACCACTAACTCATTTCATAGGCCCGCACTTTAGTTGTCATAATCTCCATTCGCCTCCTTTCATATGGGTTAGTCAATTTGAGGATGAGTGAATTATATAGCCTTATAAAATTACCCTATCCAATAAAGGGCCATGTTAAAGTATTATAGGGTGTACCCTATCCAATAAAGGGCCATGTTAAATTCCCATAGGGCATTCCCTATCCAATAAAGGGCCATGTTAAAGTTAAAATAATAAATGTTTGCCAAATTATGTTTTATATGGTATGAAAAGAGCTTGAATTTATGTCCGTACAACTAAAAAATGGTAATAATAACAAAAAAACAAAAGATATGACTATTATATGTATAATTAAAGGAAAAATCATCAATGGAATAGACTTTCATTTACAAAACCTCAGTCTAACAAATATGAGAGACATGAACTTTAATCAACCTAGTCTACCCACCTTTGCAACATTGAATGCTGGTAGATTGGAGTTGAAGCCCAAAATAAATGTGGAATGTTGAATAACACTAGCATGGGATTTAAAGGTAGTGAAATATCGTCCTATTGAACAAAACCATATTCAATTTCCTTTGAAATCTTGAAGGTAGTTGGAATTGGATTCAATTCCATGATGTTATTATTTCTAGTGATCACTCAAAATTTTCAATAGTTGGAAGTGAACTTACTTCCACGATGTTGTTTCCACTAGTGACCACTAAAATTTTTCAATAGGAAATGGTTTTGGGGTGTAAAGCTGTGGGTTTATGTGTGAACATGTGGTTTTTTTCATCCAAGCTAATATTGTTATTTTTTTAATAATATATTCTAATTTCACAATAACTTGTATTCAAATAAGTTGATACTTTTATTCGTTATGTTTGGAATCTTGAAATTCCGAAGGAGGGTGGCTTTGGAAATATATTTACAAACCTAAGCCTAAAACTAAAGAAAATTATAATAGGGTGGATATGGATAAATATATTTTCTATGAATTTTTTTTTCACATGGTTCTATGACTTGTAGGGCGAACAATACTCTGCATGCAGCAGAGTATTTAATGCGACAGGGGTCGCATTTTCCGCCGTCGGATCCGTTCCAAAGAGCGATCTGACGGCGGACAGTGCGACCGCCGTCGCATTAAATACTCTACTACATGCAGAGTATTGCTTGCCGACTTGTAGCACTCGATATACTAGTACAACGTTTTTATTATATATAATGTGTCACATTGATTAGTATAATCTCATGTACGTAAAATGATACACTATTGAGTTAAATGTCATCATGATTAAATAGTTAATTGTGTGGTTGGCATTGATGTGTCACATTGTATAATCAGGTCATGTATGTAAAATTATACACCATTGAGTTATAATGTCATCATAATTAAATAGTTAATTATATGGTTGGAATTGATGTGTCACTGTTGATCAATATAGTCTAGCATGTATGAAACTTTATACACCCTTGAGTTATATGATGTATGGCCAAAACTATTTTACTTACTTCATCATGTATATTCATTGTTGCTTCACTCCACACACACACAAATATATTACGTTGAATTATCATAAGATATAATCATAAAAAATGACCGATTATTTAAATAATCTAATTATTTAATTGGTGTATGAGAAAATAAATGTTTTGAATTATTATATAATGTAATTAAATGTATTTTAACTAGAAAGAGTTTTGGGGAATATATGAGGATGGGGTGATATGAATTGGAAAAGGCAATACAACTTCAAATTAGTGGAAGATAAAAATATATTTTGGACTACTTGACAAATCCATTAGAAGGCTTGGGGTCAAAGTTTATCTCTCCAATTTTTGTGCTTCTTTGTTAAGAAAACAGACAAGCAATTCTCTTCCTTTTGAATCTAGTTCGTTTTCTTAGAAACAAGAAAATAAGTTTGGTTTAGGTTACTACAGAAACCCATACTTCATTCCAATAGTTCATTTTGTGAAGAAACATGCCATACCCTTGGAGGGAAAAGGGAAAGGAATTATAAAAGTACCCCATAACAAGTTTCATCTATTTTCCAAAGGGAGATGGTGGGGGTCCTATGTTATATGTTTAGGGAAAAATGGATCCTTTGTCATTTGTATGAAATCTATTAGATATGATGGGAAGCCAATGTATCACTTAGAAAAATGCGCTCCCTATGAGTAGTATTAATGGTCAAGGTACTCTTGTAAGATAAAGTGATGATCCTGACTTGAAGATCCTTCTAGTGATACCATCCTTACATAACATTCAACATGCCTTAGTTGTCCAATCACTAAAGGATTTGATTGAAATTTTAGAGAGGCACCTGAAACTTAGTTTATCGTTAGAATTTTCCAATCAATGTGGTTATTTATATATAGCACGGGGATTTCACTTAGTAAAAATCTNACCTCCTCCCCACCCCTTTTTATACCTCAATCCTTATAAACCACCCTACCCACCCCCACCTTAAACCCCTCATCCCCCCAATACCTACAATATATTGGTCGATTTTTTATAATTTTAAAACCCACAATATGAACTAACGTGATAGGATATTGGTCAACAAGTGAAGCCCCCGTGATATATAGTAGATGATATTTTGCAATAAATTTACCACATCCAACTTCTCTTTGAAATATGATGAATTCTAGGTTACCACATGTTCATATACATTATTAATGTAATAAATTAAATTATATTCGAATAAAACAAGATAAATATCCATATAATCATAGAAAATATAATGGGCATGCAAGTGTACATTTCTTACCAAATAAGATTCACGGTTATGATCCATTGCTTGACAAACAAAATAAGAAGTTATGAGTACATATCCTTTGCTTTTATGCATAACGATATTGGTAAACCTCCAAAACAACAAATATAAAATTAAAAATGAAAAAAATAATGATAAATGCTATTGAATATGGTAACAAAAAAAAACCCATGTGCAGAGGGAAGACCTTCATGTAATTTCAATTGGCCATGAATATGTGATGTTGAGGCTTTAAGGGTTTCTAATGTAATGGAAATACTCTACGAATGGAACTAAAAGAGATATCAAAGGAAATCATGAACACATGTTCACTCATATTCCATTAGGGGTAGTAAGAGAGATATCAAAGGGAATCGTCGTTAGGGTCATTCATATTCCATTAGGGTTCATTGTTAGGATTTGTCATTTCAATTCATGTCATGATTTTAAAGTCACTTAAATTACATTAATTTCACTCAAAATTTGTCAAGGACAAGTGGATGTCATCATCAAATACACCATATGGTGCATCAACAACATTGACATCCTTGTTATCATCATCATCATATCAAGAAGTACAACCAAAAATATCATCATTATCATCGTCGTTATGGTCACTTATGTGCCATTAGGGTTTAGCATCAGTCATCTCCATTTGGATTCATGTCATGTTTTTAGAGTCACTCAAATTCCATTAAGCTGACTCAAATCTTATCGAGGAAAAGTGAATTTCATTGTCAAGTACATCATTCATTACATCATCATCATCATCATTGAAATTTTCATCGTCATCATCATCATCATCATCATCATCATCATCATTGAGATCATCATCAACATCAAAATCAATAAGTACATCATCAAAAACATCATGGTCATCAATATCATCCTCATTAACAAGTATATCATCAACCACATCATTGTGATCATTGTTGATAGGGTCACTCATATTCCACTATGGTTCATCATCAGTTATCACCATTTGGATCCATGTCATGGCGTTACAGTCACTCAAATGAAATTAAGATCACTCAAATGTTGTTTATGATAACTAAATGTCATTAGAGTCATTTAGACAATGATATTAGTATGTTGTTGATACATCATCATGAACATTTAAATGTCGTTAGGATCAATCAGTATCCATAATTAATATCACATGCATAATCATCATGGACATCGACATTGTCATCATCATCACCATCATCATCAATTTCATATGGTATATCAACATCATATTCATTATCATCATCATCATCATCATTAAGTACATCATCAACAAAATCATCGTCATCATTTTCATTATGGTCACTTATATGCCATTAGTGTTCATAATTAGTCATCACGATTAGGATTTATTTCATGTAATTGTTAGGGTCATTTAGTTTTTGTTACAATAATATTGGTGATAATAGGGTCGTTTAGATTTCGTTACAAACATTTGTATGCCATTAGGATCAATTAGGATCCAAAATTTCTACCACATGCATAGTCATCATTAACCTTGACATCGCCATCATCACCATACAATAAATCAACATCATCGTCATCCTTGTAGTCATCATCAACGTCATTAAGTACATCATCGGTATCATCAATATAATTGTGATAATAATTAGCAAGGAACCCTATTTACTTACAAGAGTGGATGATATAGTCTTATAATTATCAAATAATATCCAAAATATCCATCATAATTATCATAATGCATCATTATCATGTTGTTAGTATCAATAAAATTCCATTAGGGTCTATCAAATGTTCTTGTGGACACTCAAATTCCATTAGCGAAATTTAGGTGACATTAAGGTAATTTACCCCTAATTAGGATCAATTAAGATCCAAAAGTTCCATGATTACAATCATTTAGGTCCCACTACAATAAATCAAGATCCAAAAGTACTATCACATGAATCATGATCATTGACATTGATATCATCGCCATCATAACCATGGTCATTGGCAACATAGATGAATACATCATTGTCATCATCATCCCCATTGGCATCGTCATATATCATCATAATCATAGTCATTCATTTTAGACTCATATTTATCATCATAACCATCATCATCAATATCCTTTCTATCATACATCATTAACATGATCATACTCATGCTTTTACGATGCACCCAGTTCCATTAGGGTAACTAAAATGTTGTTAGGGACAATCAGATGTCATTAATATTATTTAGGGGCTACTATGGTTAGTTCAATGCCATTAGGGTGAATTATGTTTCCATTAGGACCAATCGATATCAAATAGTGTTATAATCACGTGCATCATCATTATTGACATTGACATCATTGTTGTCATCAACATCATATTAAATATTGTTGAAATAATCATTTCCATATTATCATTGTCAATATGCATCATTATCATCATCATCATCATCTTAAACATGTCATTAGGCGCACTCTAATGTCATTAGGGATCGTATGACTCCATTAGGGTTATTTACAATTAACTAGGGTCTCTTAGTTGTCAAAATGACCATTTAGGTGCTACTTATGTCAACATTCCCGGCACAATCCCAAGCGCAACATTGGAGTTTTCCTGACACTTTATTCAGAACAATTCCTTTCAAACTTCCTAGTGCAATTTTTGGCTATATGCCTAACTCTATACGTGGTTCTATGCTTAGCCCTTTTCCTAGGGAAATTTTGGCGCAATACCCTTCAAAATTCCTTTCGCAATTCATGTTGCTATGTTTGTCTCTATGCCTGACACAATTCCTAACACAATTCCTTTTGTAATTCCTGTCTATTTTCCTAGTGCAAATTTTAGTCCCAATCCTAGCATTATGTATAACTCTATGTTGGATGTTTTTCAAGCGTAATTCCTGGTGTAATTCCTAGCACAGTTCCTTTCAAAATTTACAGAGATATACCTAGCTCTATACTTGGCACTATTTTAAATGTTTTCTAGGAACAATTCCTGGATCTATACTTGGCGCTATGTATGATGTTTTTCCTGGTGAAATTCCTTGCACAAACCCTAGATCTATACATGGAGCTATGCTTGGTGCTATTCTGGACATTATTTTTGAGGATCTGGGATGCTACTATGGACACTAATTGGGATGATAATTGGGAATCTAATTAGCATTCAAAATAGTGTCGTCTTTCAAAAAGGGACACAATTAACGTCATTGAAATTACCATCCCATGTAAAATCATCAACTTTGTATAAAAATTGAGACACGGTAAAATGAGGACCAATGTACAACTTACATAAGATTCAAGGATTAATTACACAGAAAAATGACATGAAAGTGTTGCAATTGGAAGAAGCAACTGTATATTATCAAATCATTAATCAAAATTAGTGATACAATGTCATACACTTGCATGAATAGCAAGAAAATTTGAATACCAAGGAGGTCATTTGAATTGCAAACATGAGAGTGAATTAACTATCAGTTAGCCACACTAAACACATCAGTTAACCACTGATCACAATGATAATGGGCTCTAACTGAATCAAAGGAAGTTAAAACTTACTAGAACTCAACTGCATGTCAATCAGTAGGTGAGGGTGCATGTCTATGTTAAGTTAGCTAAGATCAAGTGAACTAAACTGAACTGAGTCACAAGAATTTGTTGGAGGCTCCTTAAATCACTCCAGTTAACTGGAAGTTACAAAAAATAGGCAAAAAAATGATGGATTCACCTTCAGAGTTGCAGTTCAACTAAAAGTAGGTGGAA
Source organism: Pseudotsuga menziesii (assembly GCA_001517045.1). Classification (NCBI taxonomy): domain Eukaryota; kingdom Viridiplantae; phylum Streptophyta; class Pinopsida; order Pinales; family Pinaceae; genus Pseudotsuga; species Pseudotsuga menziesii. The sequence continues at coordinate 291,029 of LPNX010060001.1, read as the reverse complement.
TAACCATCATTTAACTGATTTGGGGCGCTTATGTATTGTAGATCCACCCATATTTGCTCCTTGATTGAAGTAGGAATCTCACTTAGTATCCACGATTGAAGGAGAAGATACAGTTAGCCTCCCTGAATGAAGGAGGATGATCCAGTTGACGATGCAGTCACATATTCGAGACAATAACTTAGGATAAGTGGTAAAATAGGCCAATTAGGCCAAATAAAGATGTGTGGGTTGGATAATGACTCCAACAACCCCCCTTAATCTATACTCATGTGTAGTAGTAAGAAAATATTGGGCCCCAACAACTAAGGACAAAGGTCACCATTTACAAACATTAACTCTAAAAATGCTCAAAAATGCTAAGTGAGGAAAAGAGGAAAACCCTGTGACAAACCCCCCAGCCCCCCGCCCTGCCCCCGCCCCCCCCTCAAACTGAAGAACAATGAAGAATTAATATGAATTCACCATGGAATTCACCCCCAATAATGAATGAAGGTAAGTGAACTTTTTCTCAATAAATCTCTTGGTGAAAATATCTGCAATTTGCTCATCTATGGAGCAATATTGCAAAACAATTGTCCTGCCATGCATAAGCTCCCTAATGTAGTGCATATGGATCTCAACGTGTTTGGCTCTCTGCCTATGAACTGGACCTGTTGAGATATTGATAGCACTTGAGTTGCCACAGAAAATACAGTAGATGAAGCACTACCAATGTCAAACTCGAACAAAATACCTTGCATCCAAACTACCTGAATGCAGGCATTGACCTCTCCCTTGTACTCTGCCTTTGCTGAAGAAAGGGAAATGGCAGCCTACTTTTTTCTTGACCAATGAATAGGCCCACCGCCAAACATAAACACATATCCGTAAGTGGAATTTCGATCTATGGAATCTCCTTCCCAATCAGAATAGGTAAATCCTACAAAGTCTAGTTCAAAATCGTTAACATAGTGAATGCCATAGGATCTAGTACCCTGCACGTACTGTAGAATCCTCTTGCATGCCCTCCAATGAATATCATGAGGCTGATGCATATACCTTAATACAAAATTCATGGCATAACAAATGTGAGGCCTTGAATGTGTCAAGTAGAAAAAGTATTCTGATCAATTGACGGTAAATAGTCACTACAACAAATCTTGGAATTAGCATCCCATTTAGTGTCCCTTTTTAGTGTAACTTTTTTTTTACATTGAGTGGTCAAACTATATGATAAATGGGATGCACCATGGAAAAAACTTAAAGCGTCACAAAAAATGTATTTTTTATCTTCCTAGATAGCATCCTTTATTACATCCAAAATAACATCTATTTTTTTGCTTCCAGAATGGCATCGAATTTTGCTTCGTAAACAACGTCGAGGTTTGCTTCCTAAATAACATCATATTTTGCTTCCTAGCGAGTGTCCACTTTTGCTCCTTAAATGGAATCCCCATTAGCGTAATATTTGCATCATTAATAGCACCATGTTAGCATCCAAATTAACATCCAATATTGCATCCATTTTTGCTACCACTTTAGCATCTCATTTTGCACCATGTTTTACTTTCAAATATGTGCCAATTTTCGCTTCCAAATTTGCACCAATTTTTGCTTCCTTTTTTGCATTGTATTTTGCTACCAAAATGACGCCAAATATTTCTTCTATTAGTGCACCATGTTTTGCTTCTTATATAGTGCCATGTTTTGCATCCAAAGTAATGTCTTATTTTTCTACCATATCAATGCCATGTTTGGCTTTATCATTAGTGCCACGTGTTGCATCATTTTTAATGCCTAGTTTCACGTCATTAGAGGAATTTTGGGGTCTAAAATGGGCCTCCTAAGGAAAATAATAAAATAATAGTTAAAATAATAAAATAATATTGATTAATTTTGGAGGAAGAAAGAAAAAACTACTTTTTGTGTTCGTATTTTCGATATATCTCCCTGTGTTTTTACTCAAATTTCGATCGGGAGAGCTCATTGGATGCGGAATTTGATTTTGCATCCAACGAGCTCTCCCGATCGAAATTTGAGTAAAAACAAAATGAGATATGTTGAAAATACGAACAAAAAAAATAGTTTTTTTATGACAAATATGTCAATTCAACCATTATGGTTGACTTATTTTATTGAAATTCTATTGGTTCTTGAATTCCAACTCACAAAACTTATTTTGGCACGTTTTCTTATAAGGCCCATTTTAGACCCCAAATTTCCTCTAATGTCTTATTTTGCTACCATATCAACACCATGTTTGGCTTCATCATTAGCGCCACATGTTGCATCCTTTTTAATTCCTAGTTTCACATCTCTCATTTTTTTGTCACTAATTTAGTCATTTTTAGTAATTTTATATACGAATTTTGGTCATTTTGGTTGGTCATTTATCTCTCATTGTTTGGTCACTTACCTCTTATTTTTTGGTTACTAAATTAGTTGTTTTTAACCGATATTATAATATCATTAGGGCATGGAGGAATCAAACCACCAACCTCTTTCTTGTAAGGCAGGCGCTCTTCCATTGAGCTAACACCCTTTAAGAATTTGGGAACCTAACTTACAGAGTCCTCTATAATGGTAAAAATGATCGATACAAAACTTTGAGTATCTAATGGTTGGAAAAGTATGATAGATTGTATAATTTCACAATATATGATCAAACATGTTATGAAATCCATAAACCTTTTGTAGGAATTTTGAACAAAACTCAAGAAATTGGCTTAATGGGATTGCAAAAATCACTATTCCCTAGAAACCATACGCATACAACTATATGAGACCTATTAACAACAATTATCTTAGTCTAGATTCCAAGGATATAGTACATAAACATGATCATCCTATAGCCATATATAAGTGGAGCAATAAGGAGAATCAAAAGAGGATGATTAACCTAATATGATCATCCTATAGCCATATATAAGTGGAGCAATAAGGAGAATCAAAAGAGGATGATTAACCTAATAGTTGGTGCTTCACATGGATCCTATCCACCATGGGATGAGCAAAGTTCCTTTTTCCATCAAGCTAATGAGTATCCACTAGGACAAATGGTTAGGATATATTGTGATTCCAATTCATAATGTTTATTTGCTTCCTATGGTGATGTTGCAGTGCTTGCAATGGGAGATCTATATGATCCCCAACACCATTGGATATAAGCATATTCGTGGGGCCATAGAGTATAGGACGAGGCTATCTTTTTATCGTTTTCTTTGGAAAACTAGGCACGATTTGAAACACTAGGAGAAGGAATAGAATCGGATATACTTAACAAACTACAATCATGATAGGGCATAGGACTCTTATCTATTGTCATTGTGCAGATGTTGGAAATGGGTATAACTGCCTAAGGATTATGAACAACATCCATTTAAATATGAATGCAAAACCTTCCATGTCAATACTCGATGGAAACAAAAAGCATTGCAAGGTAAATGACAAAGCCTATAAACCCTGCATTCGTACTTTAAACAGAAAACACCAAAAACCCTCTTTCAAAAACAAAAATCCCTTTACACTTTATATATATGGAATTTGGACACAAAACTTTCTTTAAGCCTTCTGTTTTATTGTTATTATTTTTATAAAATATATATTATATTGATGTAACTAAATGCTAACTAAAAATAACATAACATTAAAAAAAATAAAAAGATTCATTAAAAAAACATTACACAAAAATGTTTGAATTTAGTACAAATATACATACAACCTTTATATTAATTACACATATTTACTTTTTATTTATTTAAAAAATAAAATATATAAGATTAAAATATTTAAAAACAATAAACCAAAAAAAGATGAACATGTGTTTACATTTTATTTGGATTTCTTAATTTAGAAAGCTCACTAATTAAATATTAAAATGTATTAATGTATTATGTACATATAAGAATATGTCAAAAATGAAAAGTGTTTGTTTTCTTTTGAACCAGTTTTTATATATATATTCGTGGAGCTTTGGTAAAATAAGAAAAGAAACTATGAGATAATATGAGATCAACATATATACCAAAACTGACAAAATAAAATAAAATAAATGAGTACGACACTTCATATACCAGAACAAGAACTGTCCAAGGGCCTAGTGAGTGAGTGAAAGGATATATATATATAAGTTTGAATAATGGAATATAGACGTGAAGATAAGGATTGAGAGTATTTTGACATGCAAATAAATAATAAAAAATTCCTAGTGAGCAATTTTACAAATGACAATTTGATAAATGTTAAGAATTATAGAATGAAATAAAAAACGCAGAAGAGAGAAACTAACCAGTTTAAAAAAATGATTTATTATATTTCAAAAACTTCATACAACCACAACTTAGATTGACAGTCTTTTCGTACCTCTACAAAAAACCGGACCAGATATAGCTCAAACTGATAGGTCATTTTCAAGACCGTTCTGGGCAGCCAAGCGGGCGTGATGGAGCTAAAGACTTAAGTTTTCACTTGAATAAATAGATCAGGAAGGAGGATGAGGCTGTTCTCTCATTGGAAAGCTCAACTTATCAATCCTGACCTACTCGTCTCCCGCTGCTTTAAAGGGTGACCTCTCTTGTTGGGTAATCAAATGAAAAAGCTGGAACCTCTTGATGTTTCCGCCTCCTCTTTTTAAAATATTCAATGAAGATGATCTTTTAGGTTTTTTGGTAGGACAACTAGGTGAACCCTAAACCTAAAAATCTTGCTAACTATCCAACAACTAAAGCTTCCACATGCTAAAGAATCGAGGAAATCTTTGCGAAATTTACAATACTGTTAGAAAGACTGGTTGTCCACGTAGTCTAACCCGAGTGCGATCTTTTTTACACTTCAGTTTTAGAAGATAGGTAAAATCCCTCTTATTTAAATGAATGACATCATTTTCCCGTTAGGAATATCCCCAATAATAAACTTGTCGTATCTTGTTGAGTATTGCAAACCCTGCATACTTGACATAGTTCAATAGTTCAAGCTGTGCCGATAATAGCTCCTCTAGTGGTTGCTTCATCGCCATTCTGTCACTGTCGCTTTCTTCCATTGAAAGTGTACATCATAAGCCAGACCAACATAGCCACCAAAATATGGATGATGCTAGTTGCGTGAGCTAGGAAACCTAATTATAAAGGTTCTATGTCTTTAAAATTCCTATGAAGCCCTAAGAAAAGCTTATGCATCCTCTCGTGAGATCATTCATTCAATCCACTTTGGCTCTGAAATCTCCCATGCATTTCCTATCGGTCGGGTTGACAAAGCCAATGCTACTGGAAACAACCATTGCCAAAGCCGATTAAGCTCTTCACGGATGATAGTATCACCACAACCAGCTGTTCTTCTCAATAATTCCTTGTCTTGAGTGGAGAATCGTCTCCTTGTACACCTTGAAATGGAAATAATTCTCTTTTTTATCTGATGTATAACACTGTTTTATATCAATGGATAATTCTCTCTCATAAACAACTTCCAAAGGTCACATCCCTCCTGTATTCATTGCTTTGCAATTAAAATATGATACCCACTATGATGGAAACCTATATACTATATTTAACAACACCTTGTAAAATGGGAGATATACATATATTCGTAGTGAAAATGTGCATTTCAAAAGAACACATCTTTTGTTTTGATTGAGAAGCATGTATTTACACCAAATGAACAAACTCATAATTTTGGCATATACCTCAACCAGATAACAAACTTTCTCAAGGTAAAGTCTCCAAGAATTAAACTGGTAAGACATATAACTAATTGAATCGTTCTACTTGCCCACAAATTGAAACCAAATTATGTTAAATAATTTATTTCTCTGGTCAATGGAAAATAAAATCACGGTATTATGTCACTGCAAGGAGTCCATCAACAATTTACAGTTCAAGGACACACATCCAAAGCAACATTTAATGTGTACGTTGCGGTTGTGAAGACACTAGAAATGTTTCTCATTTCTAGCTACTTTTCAAATAATGGAACTGGGCAAAAGATAGGCAGAATGTGTATCTAGGGTTATTTTCATTGTGGAGTATGTTCATTCGGTTTTCTCATTCCTCTTAAAACCATTCTACACTAGGGGTGTGTGAGACCAAGGCATAGACTTAATTAACTTGTATTACTGGTACAAAAGCTTTGGAAGCACCCAAATCTTAGGAGCAATTTATTTTTCCAAAAAGAAATAACAAGCTATAGTGAGAGTGAAAAGAACAAAATGTTTTCACTTTTCACATTTAACTAGATATCCTATAATTACAAGAATAGTGTTACTGAGAATAGGAAGAGCTATGCCTTCGGAAACAAGTCCAAATGTCAAGCATGATATGTTGAGGTGAGAAAAAATTGAATAGGCTTATTAAGAAGGCAAAGGAAAAAATTGTATTGTGACATGAACTCAACTAGGAAAAGCAATAAAAAAGGTCTTGTCATCATCAAAATCAATATTAAAATGCAGTGAGGATGTGTAGTCTTATGATTCAATAAATGTATTAGATATCCAACAGCATGCAGCGAACTAAAATGAAAGAAACATTTGCAAAGTTTTCTGGTGATCTTCATATTAAGTAGCAAAAGAAGGGGGTTAATCATTGTGTTGATCTATGAAATTCATTTGAATAGCCTTATATTTTAAAGGCCAAAGTTTTTAAATGAGAATTTTTTAAATACAAATCTATTTAAAGTAATAAAGTATGTTTATATATATAAAACTTAGTTTGATTATTTAATCATGCATCATAACAAACCAAAGGAATTATTCCCAACAAAAATATTAAACATCTGCAAAAAACACATAAATGAAAATGTATTTATGGTCAACCTCATAAGTCATATTCAAATGGATTTTCAACTAGCCATGACATTTAAAAGCTAAACTTGTTCATACGAAATCAAACCGGACTTTGGCCTCGAAGATACACACGCCAACATGGAAGATACACACGCCAACAAGACCGTCGAAGGTTAAGGAGAGGAAAAAAAAAGCTATCTCATGCATCAACAATTGAAAATGAAAGCAACCGACTGAACAACTTTCAGGTTAGTTGTTTTGGACACTGTTATTCTCCTCTATAACGAATCAAACGAATGCAGAGCATCAATTTCAATTTCAATGTAGACAACTATCTTCTTCCATTAGTATAACTGTTAAATTTGAGCATATAGATCTGTAGACAAACACACAACTCACAAAGAAGATCTCACAATTTACTCAGCCATTGAAGAATGAAACAGTGCAAAAGGATTGCAGCTGTGAATGCTTTCATTAATCAAAAAAGTAATCCAGATAATAATTACAATGATGTAAAATGGCTTTAATAGCCACAAGCAATTCGAATCCACATGAGGAAGTTCGAATTGATGACTCTACTTGACTGTAGGTAACCAAGACTTGTCTAAATCACAATTGGAGTTCTAAAACACAACTAACTGTTACATTTAGTATTAAATAATGGTTAACTGACTGTGGTAGGTGAGAAAAGCACCCCACATGTGTGCAATTAATTAAACCATTATTTAATTGAATGTAACTGACTCCTAACTTGTCTTGACTAGTCATCAACTGAAGTTAAGGACCCAGTAGGTAACTGTCCTTGTCTAAATCATAACCGGAGTTCTAAAAGACAACCAACTGTTACATTTAGTATTAAATAATGGTTAACTGACTGTGGTAGGTGAGAAAAATGCCCCACATGTGTGCAATTAATTAAACCATTATTTAACTGAATGTAGAGAGCTAGAACTGAATGTAACTGACTTTTAACTTGTCTTGACTAGTCATCAACTGAAGTTAACTGACCTTGGTTGGTTTCGGCACTCCCAGTTGCTTCCTAAATTGTAGGGATTGATCTAGGAGACTCCTAAACTTATGCAATCAAGTGCAATAAGTGGCAGTGAGCCTTAATTAGTGTTCCCCACACTTTGGTAACTGAAACATGTGCCCCAATTAGGTTAACTTTAACCAATGGTGCTAATGACTATAAATAGACTGGATGGACTCCAGATTTAGACATGACTCCTGATTTAGACATATGACCAAATTTGGACAAGGGAGGATTAATAATCCTAACACCCCCCCTGAATGCTAACTTGGACAAACTGTGGGCCCTGGTAACTAAGACCATAGGTCACCCATTACATCAAGTAAAATAAAGTAACTGCTCAAAAATAAGGTGCTTGGGGAAAAACCACATGGGAAAAAAAACCCCCCTTCTAATTAAGAAGGTAGAATCTGGATCAATCTGGTTCTTCTGTGCACAGGTATCCTGGGGCCTGGCATGTGAACCTCTCCATCATATGTCTGGAGGAATCTTCCTCTTTGGAAGAAGAATGATATGCTCAACTAAATCAGAAATATAGACAGCTGCCGGATGAAGACTGGACCCATGTAGAGCAACTGAAGTCAACTGAAAAGTGAGGAAAGGTTCTTGAGAATTCAGAGAATGTGAAGAACACTCAAGAAACTGATATGTTGCAGCCATGAACAACAAACCATGAGTGGTAAGAACAGCCCCAAGTGTTCGGAGCAGGTGTCCAGGCAGATGCAGAAAATCTTCCTCTTTACTTGTTCTGTGAGAAGATGAACATGTGATCAATGGTAGAGAAGCACTGGGACTGTTGAGAGCGAATGCTGGAGCTCCATAGTCTGATATAGCTTCTGAAATACATAATGGATCACATAATAAAATATCAGCAACCTCATATGAGGAAACTAACACCAAATCCCCATCAGCGGTTTTGAAGAGAAAGTGCGGTACTTGATTTTTCACACCGGAAATGGTGAGAGCAGCTACAAGCATGACTGAATGCTTTTGAATTTTAAAATATGAACCGAATAATATCAGATCAGAAAGTAAATCAGATCTAAACAGGTTCAAAATAGATCCAAAACTGTGAAATGGAATCAAATCCCCAGCAGTAGTTTTGTAGGAGACTTGCGGTACTTGTTTCTTCACACCGTTGATGAGAACAGCTACAAGCAGTACTGAAAGATTATGAATTTGATATATTAAACCAAGCAATATCAGATCAGATCTAAATAAGATCATATCAGATCCAATAAGGTTAATATCAGATTCAAATAAATGGTTAACCGTGACGGTCAATGCACAGCTTTTTTCTTCTTCAAAATTCTGAATTTTTGTGCATTC
>LPNX010060001.1:239517-281286 GCA_001517045.1 Pseudotsuga menziesii | reverse complement strand
TCATCAACTGAAGTTAAGGACCCAATAGTTAACTGTCCTTGTCTAAATCATAACCAGAGTTCTAAAACACAACCAACTGTTACATTTAGTATTAAATAATGGTGAACTCACTGTGGTAGGTGAGAAAAACGCCCCACATGTGTGCAATTAATTAAACCATTATTTAACTGAATGTAGAGAGCTAGAACTGAATGTAACTAACTCCTAACTTGTCTTGACTAGTCATCAACTGAAGTTAACTGACCTTGGTTGGTTTCGGCACTCCCAGTTGCTTCCTAAATTGTAGGGATTGATCTAGGAGACTCCTAAACTTATGCAATCAAGTGCAATAAGTGGCAGTGAGCCTTAATTAGTGTTCCCCACACTTTGGTAACTGAAACATGTGCCCAAATTAGGTTAAGTTTAACCAATGGTGCTAATGACTATAAATAGACTGGATGGACTCCCGATTTAGACATGACTCCCGATTTAGACATATGACCAAATTTGGACAAGGGAGGATTAATAATCCTAACAATAACATGTAACCAAAAGAATTTCATAATTGACAGTATATGGGGAAAAATAGAATTAGGTAGAGGTCTAAATGCTTGTTTAGTGTTCATTCCTGTCGACAAAATGGCATTCGTTTTCCATTAGAAAACAGTATAGAGAGCATAGTTCTTTTGTTGTTTCATTTTTAAGTTCACAATGGGGATTCTAGTTGAGCAGAGAATCTGTGAATTATGCTTAGGTTCATCTATTTTCAGACATGCTATTTAGCCCTGCTAAATCAATAAAAAAATGAATAGGTAGGTTGAACATACATAGGTTTGAGTTTTTCGAAAATTGTCACTAAAGTCCTAAAACAAACGGCCTCTACATATACATGACGACACCTATAATCATGGACCTTGACCAAAGACGTTGTGAGGGTTTAATCAATAGGAATACCGAATTATTTTAGAGATATAAACAAGGGAGGCTGCTAAAGCAGCTAGTCCCTGCCTTAAGTATAATGTTTAAAGCTAATTTTATGTATTAAGTTATGAAAGTGAGAGAGATATATTAAGTTAAAAAGGGTTATCGAATCTATAGTAAAAACGACTAATACAAAAAAAACTACGAAGTAAAACCCCTTTCCTTTAGTCGAGCGGCTCGGCCCCTAAAATGCAAGAACCTCTAAACCCTAGATTTATTGGGACTGAGTGGGAACGATGAGCTGAACTAATAAGTTGTCTGATAAAAAGGAGAGCCTTGCCAGGATCATAGCTTTTTTATTGGTGCTCCATTTTGGGCCTTCTTTCGCAGGCTGGAAAGAACATTGGAAAAATGAGTCAATTAATCCAGGAGGGTTCTTCGTATTTCTTTTAAACAAAAGTCTATTCTTTTTCAAGAGAATTACAACCTTTGACACATGTGCAGAAGAACTAACAAATTACAATCCTCAGCATATGTACATAACGCTAACAAGGGCGTATAGCCAAAAGTATAACTTGACTGTGAATGTTGGAGGTAACATTTATAATTCTAATTACAAATATACCAATTGTAAAGTGTGAGTATGCCAAAATAACCCAGGGATTACCAAAATCGAATACATATTCTTACAGTTTTAAGAAACTTAAGAAAATATTTAAGTTAAAAGAAGTTCTTGGCTTTGTAGAGAGGAACATTGAAATATAAAATCTATTTTAGTAAGACATTGAATACGAATTAACTTTCATAGTTTCTTAAAAAAATATTTAAGTTAAAAGAAGTTCTTGGCTTTGTAGAGAGGAACATTGAAATATAAAATCTATTTTAGTAAGACAGTGAATACGAATTAACTTTCATAGCAATTGAAATAGAAGCTACATAAACTTTGGGTAAGACTCTAAATTTTGGATAAGATATAACCCAAAAAAATCCAAATACTCATTTAAAAAAATATATTATCTCTATACATTTTTAATGCGTAATAATTCTTTAAAAAAAATAATAAACTCATTAGTACCTCTGAACTTTGGAAAAAAAATAGAACATTGAAAAGCAATAGCTTTTATTCGATTTATATATGGTTAACTTTAGTGGGCGATATTTATTTGTTTTTGCTCGCCTGGGACATCACAATCCCAAGTCTAAACCAGATAAATTCCATTTGACATCTATGTTTTTAAATTACATGCTAAGCTCACGTATAGTTTTTATGAGTGACAGTATTGTCTTTATTTTAAAGTTTTTTTACGTTTTTTGAAGTGTGGGAATCATGGGTGTAGTCTCTGCCTGAAACATTGGGTTTTTTTAACTTTAATATAGTGAGACTCCACATAATCATGCCATGAAAAAATCATGAAATTTGTATATGGTTTACTATTGGATCCGCCTTATTCGAATATTATCAAATATCGCCTTAGAAATTACAACCTATTTTCTAGTGCGATCAAAGCCACACAATTTAAATTACAAATCAATTATCAAACTTGTGTGCAGAATCAATTGAGGGTGCATGATTTGTGCTCCCATTTTGTAGAATCTAGATAATCATTGCTCGCTATTTCTTCAACTTACACTTAGGATTGCGCCATCCGTATTTTTACACTCATTTTTCTGTGATCAAATTATCGTTGATACCTTGAGCCTTGTTCATCATATTACAGTACAATAACATTCGATTTGTTCTATTAATCATTTTCTCTATATTTTGCTCAGAAATCTTCTCTGGACGTAAAGATATAATACAACTTCTTTATAATTTTCTCATGTAATATATGAAACGAAGTTGGAGGCCACAAGTAGGATTATTCTATTTATGTTTTAATAACTGAATCTCGTTTAATGGTTATTATTCTACCATACACTTTTTATAACAACAATAATGTACTAGATATTATAATTATATTGACAATCCAAATAATTGTGACGTCTCATTAATGGATGATGTTTCACCAGAAAGTATTGCACCACCCAGACACAACGTCGCTGAGATCCATCGTAACGCTGATTTAGAAAGCGCCAATTTGTAGTGTAAACCATATGTATTTCTTTAGTCATTGTTTTCTCGATTATTTTGTATACGAATATTCTAGGCATGGTATATTAAACTGGTAACACTCAGTGCAGTACAAGGCAGTGCAGACTAACCCTTATTTCATTTGATTTTTGATATTGTATTCCAAATGAGTAAAAAGGTGTAAGGTGTCCATTTGTGCCACATACGATGATTCATTGAGTGCATGTTATCCACGATGATTCATTGAGTGCATGCTATCCATGCGGATGGATTGGACAACAATATCATTTAATCTATACAATATTGTGAGTTAAATTTGGAAGGTATGGTAATGTTGGTTCGGGTTTGTTGAAGAAAATATGATGCTGTGATTTAGTCAAATGTGCACAAACAGGAGAAACCTATAATCGATTTCGATGGAATTAACTGGCCCACGTACTTTTGCAAAATCTTTTACTTGGATCTGTTACGTGAGACCCAAAGCTTGTTGCATGATTTGGTTTTGTTGGTTTATGGCCCTCTTATCACGTAAGATCATGCTTTACAGCTTAGAGATTCACGTTAACTATTGATAGTGCGCGTGGATTGTGGGTAAACCCAAGGAATTCCATTGCAAAAATGAATAGAAGATGTTCACTGAACACATGTTCGCGTCCTTGGAAGATGACAAATGTTGGACAATTTAAGCTCATCGAACCCATAGAAATGACAAGAATAACAACAAGATCATTCATTACCGTTCAGCTTCTGTCAAATGATATTCTTGAGGAAGTTTCGGCTTCTGTCGAAGATAATGATGTTCTTGAGGGAAGTTTATAGCAGCTCCCCCCTCTTGCCGGAGCGAGCTTAGTTTCATAACTTCCATGTGAACTTTGCTACCAAGTTTATAAGTTTTCCAAAATTCATTAAAGCAAATCATGTTGGTTGGGCAATAGATTAAGCAAGCCAGAAAGCAGGAAGAACCAAGAAAGGCTGCGACCAAGAAGAGCGGAGATAGCCCTCTAAAAGTGCGGGCTGGAGGGCAGAGAAGAGCTTGAGATAACTCTAGAAAAGAGGGGAGAGTCTATAAGAGCCTGAGACTGCCTTGTGTCTTCATTTTATTGTTTCATACACTTGCAGAGAACACGGGTGGCAGAGAAAGGGTTTTCATATTGTAAGAAGAAAATAACTTCGAAAAGTGTGTGAAGCAGAGAAGAGGATTCACCTAAGCTGAGCTTAGGTAGTTCTAGATAGAGACCCGAATCTAATAGAAAGACGGAGCCAAATAGAATTGGGGAGTTTTTTTATTTGTTATTTCTTTTTTCTTCAAATACTGAAAAAAAAGAACTTTCTACTGTGTCAATTTTCCCCGGCAAGAGATTGAATTCGAAAACCATGAATTGGGTAGACAAGCCGGCATGGATTGATGGATAGATCGATCTAAAGTGCAAAAGGAGACGATAGCTGTAGAGTTAAATTGAAAGTTGCTGGATTTTATAAACACCTGCAACTGAAATTCAATGTAAGTCAACGATTTCTGGAAGATTGGCACATAGATACCATTATATTTAGTTATAATTGATGAAATGTACTCCTAGATTCATAAATGTTTAATTCAAAATAAGCAGAGGAACCAATGTAGGTTGGTTGTTCTAATTATCCCACTAAATCTGGTTGAAATGTATTTTAACTCCTATCCTATTATAATATTGCAAGGTTTCAATGAAACCGTCACTGTATGAGTATTTATCTACCACAAAATATGACTTTAGGGTTTCTCCTTCGCAACAACTATTTATGCTTTCATTCAAAAATGAATATCAAGTATAGTTTTTATTGTTAGAAGATGTTTTAAAATAATGTAAAAATAGATTGATAGCAGATTGGATTATTGAGAATCTCTATAAAAGTTGCTGAGTTGTTTACAGATCTGTATTTATATAGGAACTAACTTCCTGGTTTGTTGAGATCTAGCTTTACTATTTATGTAAACAGTCTTTGATGAAATAAACAGATTGTGTGTGCTTTGTGTGCATATCTTTCTCTTCTTCCTTAGTCTTCACCCACTCTGTCTTCTCCCCTTTGATCTGTCATCTATCGTGTTCGGATGAGAGCTTGGAGCAAGGTTGAAAGAGCTGTGTGAATTTTACCTGCGTGAGAAAGTAGAATTGATGAAGAACGAGCAGCATGTGTGATGTCCTTCTTGTTGAGGCCGCAAGCACAATTATATCGCAGAATGGTCGGTTGGGGTTTCAAATCCCATTGACAGGAGTGTTCAAGCCTTAAGGATTTCAATGCATGCCAATGTCCATAAAATCCCAAAATAGTGCAGCAGCCTCTGGACCTGCATCATGTCCTCTCATGAAATTGCCCAAATCATGGCTCCAACAATTCAGCAGCTGCACGCCGCCTAGGCCTTAACAATACCCACAGTAATTATCCCATCGTCTCTTCTACCTATACATAATGGACCTGAATTCTCTCAGTATTAACGTTCATGTTACTGCAGGTTCAGGGGATTGTTCTTTCTGCATGCTAATATGAGCTGCCAAGACTGTCGTGACAGAGTCTCCAAAGTACTCTCCAAAATTGACAGTATGTTTTTTCATTTTTCATCATATTCTGCACATCACTTCATTTGGGAAAATGGCAATGAACATTATTTGGTGTTTTCATGATCATTCATACACTAGATATACTAGTTTAGATAAAAGGATAAACTAGAAATCCCATCCACAAGAAAAGAAAAACTTGGTTTTTATTCTATGCTTCTCAATGAATAAAAAGGATAAACTAGAAATCCCAACATAAATAAGAAAAAGAAAAAAACTTGGTTTTTTTTTCCATTATCCATGAATTTATTTGCAAAAACCCGGTTTTTATTCAGTTCTCCATGAATTTCTCTGCAAATAAGTAGTGCTCAGTTTGTTTTCCATTGATGGGAAGCTTTGCTGGACTATGTGATAGACGTACACAGAAGAAGGTGACGGTTAGAGGGCGTGTGGATCCCAAGAAGAGGATGCAACGAATTAGATTAATGGCCAACCACAAGAAGATAAATACCATCCATCAATTTGAGGAGCTGGGAAGCGAAGTATACTCTAATAATTATTACAGAGAGCGGCATGAACCCTGCAGCAGCAGCTGGAAACTGCTGAAATCAAGGGACTGTAATTGCATGATCAAACGGGCTTGTTGTTTGCGTTTTGCTTTGTCTTAGAAGGTGTATGATCAAATGACGATTATCTGTACAGTTTCATAGTTGCACGACAATTAATCCAGAAATATGATTTAGAATTGTTGAAAGGAGCAGTATAACTGTTAACCAAACGCCCCCAACTGGGGAATCCGGCAGAGTGTTCAAATGGCAATTTAGATGGCCAGACGGCCAAAAATGCTGCAATTTCGACTACCTGCCCCATTTTAAAATTGGTCATTTAGTTTATGACATATTGCTGAAATTGCGAAATTCTGGAAATAGCAGTTTCCAGTTTCTATAAAAAATTCTCAAGAAAAGCGGGTATCATACTCTGACCGAGTGCTACCTGCGATCTGTGGAGGAAAGAGTGCCTTTTGGTAAAGATCTGAGATCGCTTCCTGTGTGATCTGTGGATATGAGGGAGTCCACATCTAAATGGAAGGCTATACTGAAGCAATAAGCATATAACAATGAAAGCAGAAAGCAGGCCAACAAACGGCCTTTGGCCTTAGAAGGGCACGTTGCACATGCCATGAGGGAGAAAGATTTCAATGAAAAGGGCACGTAAAGAACACGTTGTAGATGTTGTGGTAGGAGGTTGCAGATGTTGTGGTAGGAGGAGGGAAGAATATTACAAGGCACGTTGCAGATGAGCCATCACAAAAATAGTACATACAAAAATAAAACAAACACAAACATTAAATTTTTGAAACTAATGTTGAGCGGAGAACATCAATTCATGTAGCATTATTTAGTTTCAAAAAGAAGTAGTACACAATCTTGATAATAACCTAAGTTTTTAAACCGAAAATGGTGCTCTTCCTCGAGATAAGGCCAAATAAGAGAAAAAAGTCCGTGATTGGTTGAGAAAAACTGCAATATATATTGATTGGTAATAAAAATGGTTGTTCATATCATTTCATAAATGCAATAGAAATTGATTGGTAACAAAGACGGTGGTTCTTCCTATGTCATAGGAAACTTAGGTTAAATCTAAAATAAGTAATTTTGAATTGTTTTGGTTGGCGTGCAGAGTAATGCAAACGACGGCATGCCGATTACAAGAGTCATTATTATGTAACATTGATGATTCTAGTCATGATGTAATTTGTTTGTAAAGAAAACAATTGATTGGCCTAAAATTAAATTAAAAAATTAGTTGGAAAACAACACTAAGCAACAAATCTGCATCAAGGAAATTAAGCAGGTAGACAGAGAACGATTTACAGATAAATGACAATAATTATGTTTATGAGAAGGCTATAGAACACAACAAGAAATAATAACCCCAAAATAGTCAACCATGGAAAACATGTGGATCAACTATTCTAGCAATAACTCTTCCATTGGCAAAATAGACGCAAGAGAGAAGAAAGTAATAAAAATAATAATAATAAAAGTGTCCAACTAGCACGAATTTATATTGAATTGATAGAAATCCATTTTCAACTAAACGATTAAAAAATAACAAGTTTGAAGTTTGAAATGTCCATGCCCTGAACTTACAAGAGCCAATTAACCATTTCTCAAGTTTTAAAAGTAGTGATACAATGTCATACACTTGCATGAATAGCAATAAAATTTGAATACCAATGATTTCATTCGAGTTGCACACATGAGAGTGGCTTAGCTGTGAGTTAGCCACACTAAACACATCAATTAACCACTAATCACAACCATAATTGGCTCTAACTCAATCGGAGGAAGTTAAGATTGCATAGAACTAAACTACATGCCAATCAATATGTGAGAATGCATGTCTGTCTTCAGTTAGCTAAGATCAAGTGAACTAAAGTGAGTCACCAGAAGTTGTTGGTGGTGCCTTAAATCACTCCAATCACTCCAGTTAACTAGAAATTATCAAAATTAGGAAAAATAATGACGGAGGCTCCTTCACAGCTACAGTTTAACTAAAAGTAGGTGGAATAACCATTAGTTAACTTATTTAGGGCGCTTATGTCATGCAGATCCACCTATATTTTCTTCTTGATTGAAGGAGGAAGCTCATTTAGTTTACTCGATTAAAGGAGAAGACACAGTTAGCCTCCCTGATTGATGGAGGATGATTCAGTTGATGATGCAGTCACATATTCAAGCCGATAACTTAGGATAAGTGGTAAAATAGGACAAATAAAGATGTGTGGGTTGGATAATGACGCCAACACTTTGTCCAAAAAATGATGGAAAATATACTAAAAGTGATAATCGACCCTAAAAAGGGATCTAAAAGAGACGCTAAGCATAGGGTTTTGTTGTAATGTACAAAAATAAGCTAAAATTACTCGTTTAACAAGGAAGTAGGTTCAACCTACAAAAGAATTAGATCTACTAAATATAGAACAACAACAACAATTTCCAAAAACTTATACGACTGTTAACCTAAAGGGAACCAAAACCAATAGAGGAATGATTGGAATTCCTTGGAAAATGAAGGAAAATACTATAGAAGATGCGAAAAGAAGCAAATGAAGAACAAGTTAATCTCAATACTAAAGTCATAGTAGAAGGAAAGGACATGAGAGATAATACATAACACACACATAAGCATTATACAACCCATAAAAATGGTACTTAATATCATTATGGTTATGCCAATTTTATCAAACAAACTACAAGTGTTGATGGATGCTAGTGATTATACAGCGGCTAAAAGAAAAAACATTGTGAGATGAAAATCTTCAAATTGGGAGAGTAGGAAACTAGATCGTGACCAATATATATAAAGATATGCAAAAGGAGTTGAAGGCACCGAATAAATATATAAAATATCTACATAACCAATTGATAGTATTGGCATGACAAGCAATAGAATGTATGTTTGTTGAAATAGACATCCCTACTTGAACAACAAAAAGGAAGAAATTCAACTAAAGATGGAAATACAAATTCATTAAATGCAGTGGTCATAAGTTGGGAAATAAGAAACAGAAAGCAAGATCGAGGAAGAACAACTGGAAAGAGAAACCAAATGATTTTCCAAGGCATGGAAGTTCAAGTGGAGTGCTTGATACATCATACTATATTCTTATTTAGCGAAGGGTAAGAAAAATTTCCCCGAAAACAATTTAGGTTCTGAAATGAGTCTAGTATCGATAGTGCATAACCTTTGGGTTTCTTTGATGGGGCTTTCCAAGTTAGTCTCGAAATGTGTGGTACTCTTCTTGAACTAGTCTCATTTTTTCCTATAAAATATGGGGTAGGTATGGGTACAAATAATAGGGTAGAATTGTATGCTTTCTCGATTTTGATGGCGGTGACATTTGAAAAAAATGTAAAAACCCATTCAAATTATTAGATATTCAAAGTTGGTAATGTCTAGGCCAATATGAAGCCTACATATTACAAATTCCAAATTAGATACATGATTTTGACATTTCATAGGGAGTTAAAAGCCAAGTTTGAAGAAGTTCAATTTTCTCATATTGACAGAGAATACAATAAAAAATTAGATCGGTTGTCAAAGGAATCTATCCATTAGTAGGAAGGACTTTTGTCAATACAATAATATGTGAATAATTCTCTTTCTGTTGCGTTAATGATGACCTTGTTTTAATGTCTATTGGATTTTGGTCTTTTTGAGGAGAATTTTGATTTTTTGTTTAATGTGCAAATATGATATGCTATGATGGTAATGTTTTGAGGTGCATTTTCTGTATATACCTCATTTTGATGATGTGAGATAGGGTGATAACTCAAGGATGTTGATATGAGCCGAAAGGTTAGTCAATGTGTATTTTGATTTCATACTGAAATATCAAATACAAGTATTTTTCTTTGGCAAAAAAATCTAACAATGGATTAGAATAGGATTGCACAATATGTTGATCAACATTATTCTAAACACCATAATATACAATGGGATCATGTATTCCTATGCCTACAACCCTAAAAGATGACCTCACATAAATCCAACCACCACCAAAAGCTTGCTCCCAAGTTTTATGGGCCCTATAAGGTCATCAAATGCGTTGTTCATGTGGATTACAAATTGGAGCTACGTATCCACTCTAAGATTCATCCCAATTGTTATGTATCCTTCTTGAATAAATTGGTTGACTCTAACAATCATATTCAAACTAGCCTTCTAGGATTGGATGAGCAAGGATTCATTTGGTTGCAACCCAATGTAGTCCTCGACAAACTAGAATGTTGTCTCTCTCATCACACCATCCAAGAGATCCTAATTAATGGAAATAGACCTAGAAAGAGGATGATATATGGGAACCAACATAGATAGTTCAACAATTTCCACATCTCCAACATTGGAGACAATGCTACTTTTGAAGGGGGAGTCCACACCAGGGTCCTACCCAACCCCGTTAAATAGATTGACATGTTTTTATGTATTGAGGCCAAATATATTAAATAAGGCCCATGAATTAGATATAACATGAAATCAATATCTGTAAGAAGGATTACTAGAAGGATCCTCCTACTAGAAATTATTTCCATTATAAAGTTCCTAGTATGTTAGATAGAAACTATTGTAGGAAGGCTTACTAGAAGGTTCTCCCTACTAGAAAGTCCCTTCATTACAAATTGCATAAAGGAGTAGAAGCAATCTAATAAGATGTCTAGTGAAGAATATTGTAATTGGAGAATTGGACATTTGGAGGTTTCCCCCTCGAAGAAACAAGTGAACATTTATTTCATCAAAAAAGTATTTCTGTTTTGATGTTTGGTTATCTACAATTGTTTGTTGTTATGGTAATTCTATCATTCTCAATATAAAATCTTGTTATATTATAGTATTAATGCTCTAAATTTCATATTATGCTATTAAGGTACATAACATACTTTGTAAAACACTTTCAATTTCTTGATCTAGTTCTACCTTGTCATCTTAAACACATTAGCCATAACCATAAACATGATTTTTCTTATTAACCCTTTTCTTCTAAAAAATACTCCTTTATTGTCTATTTTTACTCCCTCAACCATGTATTTAACACCCTTAAGCACGTGTAAGGTGCTTAATACATGAAGAAATATTATAGATCTAACATCCACGAGTTGTTCTTCAAACAAAGACACTCTCTCTTTTATATATGTAACAAACAATTAAATAATAAAAGAAAAATAATTAAACATATATTAAATAAATTTGATATGTAATTAATTGAAAAGATAGAGAGGTACTTTTCCATTGAAAAGACACATAAGGCCATATTTAAACGGTCCATCAAATTTTAATGTAATCATATCTCATTAATTATATTCAATATTATGTCTTCTTTCCAAATGGAGTTATTTTCTATTGGTTAATTATTCATTTGTGTAATCCTTGAGAATATCTGAATACAAATGTTACAGCGGTATCAGATAAAATATGATTCTGGCTTGTGGCCAAAATTGTTAAGGTTTCCTTGAGTTTAGGTCTTTGAGCTTGTAGTGATTTTTAGCCATCCATATTCAGGGTTTCTCTGGTCAAAATTAGCCTTGTTCATTCAGATTTCATTAAAAAAGTATTCATTCCACTCCAAATATGAAGAAGAGACCAAGAAGTAAGAAAACATATTATAGAGAAGTGAGAAAAATAATTATCTACAAGAGAAAGAAAAAAAGAAGAAGAAAAAGTTAGAGAATAAAATTCATAAAACTACACATGGTTTTACTTACTATATTTAAATTATAAAAGAGTTTTATAAGGTATGTTTAGAGAATTTTTTTTATAAAACTACACATGGTTTTACTTACTATATTTAAATTATAAAAGAGTTTTATAAGGTATGTTTTGAGGACAAAGCATCTTGAACTAGAAGACAATGTAACAAACAAAATAATATATCAATAAATAAATAATTAAATAATAAAAGAAAAGTAGTTAAGCAAATATTAAATAAATTTGATATGTAATTAATCAAAAAGATAGATACGTACATTTACATTCAAAAGGAACATAAGACTATATGTAAATGGTCCATCAAATTGTAATGCAATCATATTCAATATTATTTCTTCTTTCCAAGTAGAGTTATTTTCAATTGATTGATTATTCACTTGAGCAATCCTTAAGAATATTTGGATGTGGATGTTACTATTACTCAACGAACGTTGCACCAAATTTGGTTTTAGTGAATATTCATCATCATCATCACCATCACCACCATATATATTATATATATATTGATTATTCTATTGATCAATTGATTATTCACTTGAGTAACCCTTAAGAATAGCCGAATACAGATGTTACTATTATTCAATGAATGTTACACCAAAGTTGATCTCATTAATTATCATCATATATATATATATATATTCTTTTTTACTGTATCAAATTATTTTAAAGTAAAAAATTATAATATATAAATTTCAATTTAAAATTATTTGACTTAGAAGCACATTTCCAAATAAATTAGAATACATCTTCCACTATGTCCAATACACCTCCCATGTGATTACATTTATATATATTCTTTCTTTTTAATGTATCAAATTATTTTAACATGGACCATTATAATATATAAATCTCATTTTAAATTTATTTGAGAGAATACATCTTGCACTATCTTCAATACACTCCCCACGTGATTACACTGTAGTAATTGAGTCTCCTTTTGGATAAAATCACCTACGAAATACATGAAATGCCTTCCGAATACACCTCACCTCACTTTGACATATACAACAAATGAAGTGGTTTTATACACTAACTACAGTGGTTTTCGCTTACAAAATAAGTATAGCAAATCTTTTTTCGTCAATTTTATTTGGAAAGTGCAAACGTACTATACACGTAATATAAAGTGGTGGAATACATGCAAACTTGCTAATGCCATCATATATGAATTTGGTGGTCTAATTGAACCCACGAAAGAGATTTTAGCAATTTCTCATTCTCAGGCTTTTGAAGAAAACAAATGGTACAGCTACATAAATTGATGCATGATATGTTCACTGTTCAAATATGAATTTAAATATCAATCTGTCGACGTTGCTCTCATAATTGCATTATTCATTTGAAAAAAAACAAAATTTAGGTTACAAGTACAAACTTAGTATGGGTTGGCTTTGTAATTTGTAGACATATATAAATTGTCACATTTAAATTATTTACAATCTAATAATATTATTATTATGCATTTGAATATTATCTTAGATTTTGGACTTGCTTGTTAGGTCGTAGGTGTTTTTCTATATAAAGTTGGTTTCAAATCCACTGTTCCTGTTTTTCTATATAAAGTTGGTTTCAAATCAAAAAAATACACAGACGCAAATCCCCCCAGGGGGATGGTGAATAAGCTTGAAAGAGCCTATTCAAAAGGACCTTTTCTTTTTATTAGCAGCAATTTACAATATCAACAAATTGAAATTAATTCACTTTGGTCATTGTTCTCTAGGATTCAAAGGCTTACAACAAGCTTGTAACAAGCTAGAATTAAAAGACAACGGTGGGGGAAGCTTCCGAGAAGCTCTGGTTCGTCCAAGAGTCAAAAATTGGGTAGAGTCTCCTTCTCTTTTTTGCTAGACCTACTAAAAAAACAGTGACCAATTAAAATCAAATGTTCCCAAACACACTTTAAAAGTCACTTTGGGTCACCACACTAGTTACCGAAAAAAAACTAAGTAAAAATTTGTTAAGTTGGGGTAATCTAGTTTTGCAAAAAAAAGGAACTAAGGAAAGCAACCTTTCTTTGGGATCTTGGCTTGCTTTTTGGGCAGCCAATGAGATGTGCACTTTTATTGCAGAATATGAAACTTTAAAGTACAACAAAGGAAACTGCCTTAAAAGCAAGCTACAATTTTTCTTTAAAATGCTTGCAAAAAAGAGGATAATTTCAGCTAGATCTCTCAAAATTTGAATTTATATGCAAAATGGAACTGAGATCTAAACTTAAGAAATGATCTTACTAACTAGATCTATATGTAATTTTCTTTGTGAGATAGATGTAAGCAATATGATTCTTTAAAAGTAACCAATTTGAAGAGAAATTAAGATTTTGAGGGAGGAAGAGAGAAAAAGAGTGTTGGAAGCTTGGGAATGTTGGGCTTTGGAGTTTTCTTTGGTGGAACACCGAGGGACTATGTCATTCATAAGATCTTGAAGATGAGGAAGATTCAAACCAGCTCAACCTCTTCTACAAGCGATCTCACCTGCAACTTAGAAATCCTTGCACAAACAAATGGTTAAAACATAGGTGCTGCTGGAAGAGATAATTGGAAAGCATACAATTAAACTTAAAATACATACAACTCCAATAGATCTGAAACAAGCAGCAGTAAGAGAATAAATTAAACTAGAATAAACTCTTACCATAACAAGAGGGGGCTCTCTCCTTCAAGGCCAACAATTAACTAGCAAAAGCAGTGATAAACAACACAGATTATACCTCATAAGCATTTGACAATAACCATCCACACATAAAGAGCATTACACCATAGATCTTTCCTCTAAAGCTTCTTTATTCCAGAATAATAAACAATACAATACAAGAGCAACAACACCTCAATCCTAGTTCTAACTAGCTTGGAAGAGGCTGCTTGTGCTTTGATTTATACAAAAACCAGGAGATTCAGCCCACGGGGGGCGCAAATCCCAAGGAGACAAATCAAATCAGCTGATGGAGAGTCAATCAATGCAGATCTGAAGCTAAACTGAGCCTACTTGTCAATCAGGGGCTTGATTGAGCTGACACATCAACCCATAAACTGCCACATTAGTACACAAACTCCCAGGAGAGCCCACACATATGGAGGAGAGAAAGAGGGCACAATTCCCCCTAAAGGCTGCTGAAGATCAACTCTGAATATGATTTGATCACCTCCTTTAGTCAAGGATTTGTCAGATCCAGCCAATCTGGTTCAGATCTGACTGATTTCAATCAAATCGACCGAGAATCCACTGATCTATGATTTTGGATTTGCTCCATTATTCACCAATTTATTAATTAAAATGATCAATAAATGATTTTTTGGGGCTTTCTGACCTGAGTGATGAAAAATCACTAAAAACTAGGAAATAGTGGGTCCATGGGTTTACATGGTGCTCTTAGCTTGAAAATGAGCACCTACATGACTGAAACTGATTATTTGGCCCACTTTTATTACAAAATCAATTTTTCCAATTAAACTATTAAAAAATAGCCTACGTTTTGGAAAAATTAAATTTTAGTAAAAAACACTGAAAAAATTAAAAAAATTAAAAATTAAAAAAACCTAGGGGGACTTAGACATGTTCATATGACTCAACCATGATGCCTAAAATGTTTATACATTGACACATAGACTCTAATAACCTCAATAGGCCTAAATGCCAAGCCGACCACCCCAACTTTGGAGGTATGAAGTGAAAAACTCAGAAATTATCAGTCATTTATTCAACAACCAATAATAACCAAGGGAAAAAACACCCTGGGATGATCAGATTGACAAATAAAGTCTAAGAGACCGAATCTTTTACAAACACTATCATGCTAGAACATTTATTACAATTCCCCCATGGGGTATGAACATGTGATATAGTATAACAAAGCTTCCCAGAAGCAAGAATGAAGGTATTTTGAAGTCTGAACAAGTTATCCTTGTCTGGTTCACCAGGCTCATTTGATAAAAAACCACTAAGTACAACTTAGGTTGTAAGATTCTAGCTCCAACTGTGGGACGTGTGCTCGATCTGGTCATAGGGTAAGGAGAGGATACGAGGACATCAGAATCTCTGGTTTATACACCCTGTAAAAACATCTCAACTTGACAAGAAAACCTCAGTAGCACAAGCTTTACATGAAAAACCAAATGAACCATTAAGCTGATTTATTCAAACAAAATAAATGTAACTAACCAATGAAAACAAAAATGTTTGATTATAGCTAAGTACAAAACAAAAAATGCGGAAAGTAAATGCTCTTTTTCAAGGAGCTTATTTTCCTACTCGAACCATGATATAAAAATGGTTAAGTGTAATTAGAAATCCAATGTAACCACCTAAGAATTTTATTAACATAAAAAAAATTTCCTTGTCTTTGGTTACCAGCCAAAGTAAGGATACTTTATTCAGAAAATGCAAACCTACGTGATGATCCGGAAGGGTTGGGATGGATGGGAAATCATAGGCATGAATAATGTCGTCAAACTTCCTCCAAAACTGTTAAGTGCTTGCGCAGGCTGCTTCTATCCATGACTGGACAGGGTTGATGTACAAATCAGAATGATGAGGTAGATTGACTACACCATCATACTGGTCATCAAGGATTACCAGATGATAATTCACTGTATAAGCCCCAAGCGGCTCGAAATCATGAGGAAACTCTATATGTGAAGATGATAGTTGAGACTGATATTCTACTAACTGCATCACATCTGTCTTTTCACAACACTGCTTCTCCATGTCTTCATTATTGATACCTTTGTGCGGCTCTGCATGATATGACTCTGAATGATCATATAAGAGTTTTGAATGCTGCTTTTCCATACTAGAATTTTCCAAGGTCTCCATATCCATGCTTCCCTCTATGGAAGTATAGTAGGTTGGACTTCAACAAATTTATAAATAGACACTCCCCTTGCTGGATATAGCATAGATAGGATTCTTAATAAGATATCCACAAAAATCCCAATAGTCATCACCATCATCTATGTTAGATGTGATGGATTCCCCATTGTTGATATCAAGCTCCGATATCAAGTTCTCTTTGTCTCCATTACTGATACTGATATATGGCTCATATTGATCATGTGGATAAACTGCATGCTCCTTTTTCATATCAAAGTTTCCCAAGGCCACATGGTCCATGCTCTCTCCTTTAGATATGCCATAGATAGAAAAACCAACAAAACCATCAAAAGTTTGTGATCTTCATTGTTTTCCTCTTTATTCATGTCATAGATTAGATTTTCCATGAATATCTAGGACTTCTCATCAACATCTTTGTCGGGGATAAGGGAGTCTTCGTCACTTGTATCATGCTCCAAGTTATACTTGTCCTCATTTTCATACTCATCTTCTTCAGAGAAAAGGTCATAAGGTAGTAAACCTTTGAGACTGTCATCATTATATGGAGAACACATAGGAGTCCCATCATCTATATTACAGTTTTCATCATAAGTTTCACTATAAGATTCTGCAATGGTTTCATCCTTAGGCTTGTATTGTTCATATGGTGACAAAGGGTAGGCCTGGCCTACCATGTATATATGATCAGGCTCGCTTGAAGTTGTTTCTTGATTATTGACCTCGGGAAGTCCATGTTCCATGACTTGATTTGCGACATAACAAGTGCTTTCTTGTTGGAATTGTTCACAGGGTCTACATCATTGAATTACTTCTTCTACCATGTTAGATGAGTCTAACTCATTTGGAATCCTAGGCTCTTACTGAGGAAAATTAGTTTGATACATCTGATTATGCCTAAGCTGAAAGTTCCTAGGTCCATTGTTTCTTTCGATTGTGATCAATCTATTATGCATATGATTCAGTTGTGCGGACTGATTTGCCATAAGTTGGTTTTGACTAGTAACCAAGTCTTTTATCATGTCTGTTATCTTTTCCATGGGATCTCTAGAGGCTCCCTTTTCTTCTGATTCAATGGATTTTCCATTTTATTTGTTGTATGAAGTGTTTCCCCTAGTGTAACCTAGAATGTTGGATTTTCCTGAAGACTGCATATTCTTTTCTATTTTCTCGGCCAATTCCTGAGCAGTTTTTAGATTGGCCGGCTCTTTGTCTCTTAACTGGTACCTCAAATCACCAATGAAATCTTCGATGTAAGATATGAGGATGGAGGCATCCTTTGCCTTGATTTATTTAGGGATGTCCGCAACCACACGCCTGAACTTAGTGTTAAAATCATCCATGGTTTCATTCTCCATCTTCTTAATGTTATGAAGGGCAGTAAGCATATGTCTTGGTTCTTTCTTTTTTCCCCATTTCTTCTTAAAACCCTCTAGGAATTCACTAAGAGTTTTATATGAGTCATCATCTAGGTCGAGGTACCATTCTTCAGCATCATCTTCTAAGGATAAAACAAAGAGCTTCATTTTGACATTGTCACGGTCATGGGTAGCATCATTGCAATAACTGACCAGGTGCTTTTCAAACTTTTGAAGGTGAGACTTGGCAGTGATGGCATTTTGCCCTGAAATATTGGGAACTTCTTGATAGCATCTTTTGGAATGGCATGGGGAACACCTGCTATCTGAGAAAAGTCAAGGGGATTGAACAATTCTGTCATTTCTTGAGATTGGTGAACATGGCTCTCTACAAATATGTGATGGATATCTGAGAGGGATTGGTCTCCTAAATTTTCAAGGTTTCTACGGGAAGTCTGCCTATTCAATATTTCCCTAATAAACCTTTCGGGATCAGGGAGAGGATTGAATAATTGTTAGCGATTTATTTGGGTAGAAATTCTTGAAGAGATGTTAGATAGTGGAGTCGCCAGATGGATCGAGTTTTAATTTTTGTGTTTTTTAAAGACTAGATAAATCAAAAGTTTTTATCTTTTTAGTTGTTTAGAAAAAAGTTAAGCTAAGTCGTACTCGGGAATAAAAAGATTTATCCCCGACAACGGTGCCAAAAGTGTTTCCGCCTTTCACACACCTGGGTCACATGGCAGAAATATTCAAGCCACTCAGTGTGTCCTTGGGGGCAAGTCTCAAGTCAAGGCTGTCACCTTGTTCTTGACTCCTCCGTTTAGGCTCAACTCCTAATGGAGCCAAGGGGGGTAGATCCTATTAAGTTACTAAGGCTAATTACTTAGTGTGATGGTGTTAAACTGAATGAGTTACTTAGGAGTTTGAAATTTAACCATAAACAACCATAGATGACAAGACACAAAAAGAGCGCACGAAAGCACAATGCTGAGACATTATATATATATATATATATATACAGCAAGAAAATAACCAGTGCCTTAAAATGGGGTCAAAAGATAATCAATGTACTTGCATGTGCTTGGAGTGAATGTTTTGCAATTGCCTCTTGGTACATTTTAAGTTAATGTGAAACATGAGTTGATTAAAATTAGGCGAAGGCGTGGACTCTAGATATAACCAAGAGTACTTGGTGTATGTCCAAAACAAAACCTTCACGGCTACCCACAAGGAATATGTGGGCTGAATGGAGCCTTTGGGGCTATTGTTCATAATGCACCTGTTAGGCTGTGACAGAGATCGGCGCCCTGAAGTCACTTTTCAGGAGTTCCCGCTTCCTTTGGGTATTTTGCCACCGTAATGGTTTGATCTAGGTGTTGGATTTTCACCTGATGGTTTGTCAATTTGGGAGAGTGAATCCTAATTATTCTAGTCACTCAAATTATTTTGATATAGCTTGATTGATCGGACGAACCACAGCCAAGTGTAGAGCATACACATCGGAATCTTATCAATTTTAGTAAATTTTGAGATGGGTGTTCTTGTTAAAAAAGAAAACCCTCCAGGAACCTCTTTCGATCCAAGTGGATCTCAATCAGGGAATCAAGGAGGGGTTGATTTTATTAAAATTGAAGAAATAGTTGATGAAAAAGAAAACCAAGATACACAATGCTGGTTCTCTAATTAGTCCTACAACTCATCTCTTTCCCCTTTCGGGTCAATCGGGAAGTCATGGGGTAAGTATTAAATTATTTTGAAACCTTAGATATGGAATATGGAATTGATAACAAATCAAAGTATACTACCCTATATATTAGAACTATGCTATATTGCAAAAAAAGGAATGAAAAGAAAAAAAAGACACAGACGCAAATCCTCCCAGGGGGGATGGTGAATAGGCTCGAAAGAGCCTATTCGAAAGGAAATTTTCTTTTTATTAGTAGCGATTTACAATATCAACAAATTGAAATTGATGCACTTTGGTCCTTGTTATCTGGGATCCAAAGTCTTACAACAAGCTTGTAACAATTTAGAATTAAAACATAGCGGTGGAGGAAGCTTCCAGGAAGCTCTGGTTCGTCCAAGAGTCAGAAATTGGGTAGAGTCTCCTTCTCTTGTTTGTTAGATCTGCTAAAAAAATAGTGAGCAATTAAAATCAAATGTTCCCAAACACACTTTAAAAGTGTTTTGGGTCACCACACTAGTTACCGAAAAAAAACTAAGTAAAAATTTATTAAGTTGGGGTAATCTAGTTTTGCAAAAAAAAGGAACCAAGGAAAGCAAGCTTTCCTTGGGATCTTGGCTTGCTTTTTGGGCAGCCAATGAGATGTGTACTTTTATTGTAGAATATGAAACTTTAAAGTACAACAAAGGAAACTACCTTAAAAGCAAGCTACAAATTTTCTTTAAAATGCTTGCAAAAAAGAGGATAATTTCAGCTAGATCTCTTAAAATATGACTTTATATGCAAAACAGAACTGAGATCTAAAATTAAGAAAGGATCTTAATAACTATATCTATATGTAATTTTCTTTGTGAGATGGATCTAAGCAATAAGATTCTTTAAAAGTAACCAATTTGAAGAGAAATTAAGATTTTGAAGGAGGAAGAGAGAGAAAGAGTGTTGGAAGCCTGGGAATGTTGGGCTTTGGAGTCTACTTTGGTGGAACACTGAGGGACTATGTCATTCAAAAGATCTTGAAGATGAGGAAGATGCAAACCAGCTCAACCTCTTCTACAAGCAATATCACCTGCAACTTAGAAATCCTTGCACAAACAGATGGTTAAAACATAGGTGCTGTTGGAAGAGAGAATTGGAAAGCATGCAATTAAACTTAAAATACATACAACTCCAATAGATCTGAAATAAGCAGCAGTAAGAGCATAAATCAAACTAGAATAAACTCTTACCCTAACAGGAGGGAGCTCTCTCTTTCAAGGCCAACAATTAACTAGCAAAATTAGTGATAAACAACATAGATTATACCTTGTAAGCATTTGACAATCACCATCCACACATGAAGTGCATTACACCATAGATCTTGCCTCCAAAGCTTCTTTATTCCAGAATAATAAACAATACAATACAAGAGCAACAACACCTCAATCCCAGTTCTAACTAGCTTGGAAGAGGCTGCTTGTGCTTTGATTTATACAAAAACCAGGAGATCCAGCCCACGGGGGGCGAAAACACCAAGGAGACAAATCAAATCAGCTGACGGAGAGTCAATTAATGCAGATTTGAAGCTGAACTGAGCCTACTTATCAATCAAGGGCTTGATTGAGCTGACACATCAACCCATAAATCGACACATCAATCCACAAAGGTCCCAGGAGAGGCCACATGTGTGGAGGAGAGAGAGAGGGTGCAATTCCCCCTAAAGACTGTTGAAGATCAACTCTGGATCTGATTTGATCACCTCCTTCAGTCAAGGATTTGTCAGATCCAGTCAATCCGGTTTAGATCTGACTGATTTCAATCAAATCGGCTGAGAATCCACTGATCTGTGATTTTGGATTTGCTCCATTATTCACCAATTTATTAATTAAAATAATCAATAAATGATTTTTTTGGGGCTTTCTGACCTGAGTGATGAAAAATCACTCAAAACTAGGAAATAGCGGGTCCATGGGTTTACATGGTGCTCTTAGCTTGAAAATGAGCACCTACATGACCAAAACTGATTATTTGGCCCACTTTTATTACAAAATCAATTTTTTCAATTAAACTATTAAAAAAATCCTAAGTTTTGGAAAAATTAAATTTTAATAAAAAACACTGAAAAAATGAAAAAATTGAAAAATTGAAAAAACCTAGGGGGATGTAGACATGTTCATATGACTCGACCATGATGCCTAGCATTTTTATACATTGACACACAGACTTTAATAATGTCAATAGGCGTAAATGCCAAGCCGACCACCCCAACTGTGGAGGCATGGAGTGAAAAACTCAG
Organism: Pseudotsuga menziesii; assembly: GCA_001517045.1. Classification (NCBI taxonomy): domain Eukaryota; kingdom Viridiplantae; phylum Streptophyta; class Pinopsida; order Pinales; family Pinaceae; genus Pseudotsuga; species Pseudotsuga menziesii. The sequence continues at coordinate 259,370 of LPNX010060001.1, read as the reverse complement.
AAATGATCAGTCCTTTATTCAACAACCAATAATAACCAAGGGAAAAAACACCCTGGGATGATCGTATTGACAAATAAATTCTAAGAGACCGAGTTTTTTATGAACACTATCATGCTAGAACATTTATTACATTTCCCCCATGGGGTATGAACATGTGATATAATACAACACTGCTTCCCAGAAGCAAGCCCGAAGTTCTTCTGAAGTCTGAACAAGTTATCCTTGTCTGGTTCACCAGGCTCACTTGTTAAAAAAACACTAAGTACAACTTAGGTGGTAACAACGCTGAGCATAGGGTTTTGTTGTAGTGTACAGAAATAAGCTAAAATTACTCGTTTAAAAGAGAAGTAGGTTCAACCTACAAAAGAAGTAGATGTACTAAATATATAACAACAACAACAATTACCAAAAACTTATACGATTGTTAACCTAAAGGGAACCAAAACCAATAGAGGAATGATTGGAATTCCTTGGAAAATGAAGGAAAATACTATAGACGATGCAAAAAGAAGCAAATGAAGAACAAGTTAATCTCAATACTAAAGGCATAGTAGAAGGAAAGGACATGAGAGAGAAGACACAACACACACATAAGCATTATACAACCCATAAAAATGGTACTTAATACCATTATGGTTCTCCCAATTTTATCAAACAAAATACAAGTGTTGATGGAAGCTAGTGATTATACAATTATGCTAAAAGAAAAAACATTGTGAGATGAAAATCTTCAAATTGGGAGAGTGGGAAACTATATCGTGACCAATATATATAAAGATATGCAAAAGGAGTTGAAGGCACCGAATATATAGATAAAATATCTACAGAACCAATTGATATTATTGGCATGACAAGCAATAGAATGTATGTTTGTTGAAATAGATATCCCCACTTGAACAATAAAAAAGAAGAAATTCAACTAAAGATGGAAATACAAATTCATTAAATGCAGTGGTCATAAGTTGGGAAATAAGAAACAGAAAGAAAGATCGAGGAAGAACAACTGGAAAGAGAAACCAAATGATTTTTCAAGGCATGGACGTTCAAGTGGAGTGCTTGATAAATCATATTATATTCTTATTTAGCGAAGGGAAATTTTTTTTTCCCAGAAAACAATTTAGGTTCTAAAATGAGTTTAGTATCAATAGTGCATAACCTTTGGGTTTCTTTGTTGGGGATTTCCAACGTAGTCTGGGAATGTGTGGTACTCTTCTTGAACTAGTCTCATTTTTCCCTATAAAATATGGGGCAGGTATGGGTACAAATAATAGGGTAGAACTGTATGCTTTCTCGATTTTGATGACGACGACATTTGAAAAAAATGTAAAAGCCCATTCAAATTATTAGATATTCAAAGTTGGTAATGTTTAGGCCAATATGAAGCCTACATATTACAAATTCCAAATTAGATACATGATTTTGACATTTCATAGGGAGTTAAAAGCCAAGTTTGAAGAAGTTCAATTTTCTCATATTTATAGAGAATACAATAAAAAATTAGATCGATTGTCAAAGGAATCTATCCATTAGTAGGAAGGACTTTTGTCAATACAATAATATGTGAATAATTTTGTTTCTATTGTGTTAATGATGACCTTGTTTTAATGTCTATTGGATTTTGGTCTTTTTGAGGAGAATTTTGATTTTTTGGTTAATGTGCAAATATGATATGTTATGATGGTAATGTTTTGAGGTGCATTTTCTGTATATACCTCATTTTGATGATGTCAGATAGGGTGATAACTCAAGGATGTTGATATGAGCCGAAAGGTTAGTCGATGTGTATTTTGATTTCATATTGAAATATCAAATACAAGTATTTTTCTTTGGCAAAAAAATCTAACAATGGATTAGAATAGGATTTCACAATATGCTGATCAACATAATTCTAAACACCATTATATAGAATGGGATCATGTATTCCTATGCCTACAACCCTAAAGGATGACCTCACATAAATCCAACCACCACCAAAAGCTTGCTCCCAAGTTTTATGGGCCCTATAAGGTCATCAAATGTGTTGTCCATGTGGATTACAAATTGGAGCTACGTATCCACTCTAAGATTCATCCCAATTTTTATGTATCCTTCTTGATTAAATTTGTTGACTCTAACAATCATATTCAAACTAGCCTTCTAGGATTGGATGAACAAGGATTCATTTGGTTGCAACCCAATGTAGTCCTCGACAAACTAGAATGTTTTCTCTCTCATCACACCATCCAAGAAATCCTAATTAATGGAAATAAACCTAGAAAGAGGATGATATATGGGAACCAACATAGATAGTTCAACAATTTCCACATCTCCAACATTGGAGACAATGCTACTTTTGAAGGGGGAGTCCACACTAGGGTCCTACCCAACCCCCTTAAATAGATTGACATGTTTTTATGTATTGAGGCCATCTATATTAAATAAGGCCCATGAATTATACATAACATGAAATCAATATCTATAAGAAGGATTACTAGAAGGATCCTCCTACTAGAAATTATTTCCACTATAAAGTTCTTAGTAGGTTAGGTAGAAACTATTGTAGGAAGGCTTACTAGAAGGTTCTCCCTACTAGAAAGTCCCTTCATTACAACTTGCATAAAGGAGTAGAAGCAATCTAATAAGATGTCTAACTTGAAGAATATTGTAATTGGAGAATTGGACATTTGGAGGTTTCCCCCTCGAAGAAACAAGTGAACATTTATTTCATCACAAAAGTATTTCTATTTTGATGTTTGGATATCTACAATTGCTTGTTGTTATGGTAATTCTATCATTCTCAATATAAAATCTTGTTATATTATAGTATTAATGCTCTAAATTTCATATTATGCTATTAAGGTACATAACATACTTTGTAAAACACTTTCAATTTCTTGATCTAGTTCTACCTTGTCATCTTAAACACATTAGCCATAACCATAAACATGATTTTTCTTATTAACCCTTTTCTTCTAAAAAATACTCCCTTATTGTCTATTTTTACTCCCTCAATCATGTATTTAACACCCTTAAGCACGTGTAAGGTGCTTAATACATGAAGAAATATTATAGATCTAACATCCATGAGTTGTCTTTTAAACAGAGACACTCTCTCTTTTATATATGTAACAAACAATTAAATAATAAAAGAAAAATAATTAAACAGATATTAAATAAAATTGATATATAATTAATTGAAAAGATAGAGAAGTACTTTTCCATTGAAAAGACACATAAGGCCATATTTAAATGGTCCATCAATTTTTAATGTAATCATATCTCATTATATATTCAATATTATGTCTTCTTTCCAAATGGAGTTATTTTCTATTGGTTAATTATTCATTTGTGTAATCCTTGAGAATATTTGAATACAAATGTTACAGTGGTATCAAAGCAAATATGATTCTGTCTTATGGCCAAAATTGTCAAGGTTTCCTTGAGTTTAGGTCTTTGACCTCGTAGTGATTTTTAACCATCCATATTTAGAGTTTCTCTGGTCAAAATTAGCCTTGTTCATTCAGATTTCATTAAAAAAGTATTCATTGCACTCCAAATATGAAGAAGAGACCAAGAAGTAAGAAAAAATATTCTAGAGAAGTGAGAAAAATAATTATATGCAAGAGAAAAAAGAAGAAGAAAAAGTTAAAGAATAAAATTCATAAAACTACACATGGTTTTACTTACTATATTTAAATTATAAAAGAGTTTTATAAGGTATGTTTTGAGGACAAAGCATCTTGAACAAGAAGACAATGTAACAAACAAAATAATATATCAATATATAAATAATTAAATAATAGAAGAAAAGTAGTTAAACAAATATTAAATAAATTTGATATGTAATTAATCAAAAAGATAGATACGTACATTTACATTCAAAAGGAACATAAGACTATGTAAATGGTCCATCAAACATCTCATAAATCATATTCAATATTATTTCTTCTTTCCAAGTAGAGTTATTTTCAATTGATTGATTATTCACTTGAGTAATCCTTAAGAATATTCGGATATGGATGTTACTATTACTCAACAAAAGTTGCACCAAAGTTGGTCTTAGTGAACGTTCATCATCATCATCACCATCACCACCATATATATATATATATTGATTATTCTATTGATCGATTGATTATTCACTTGAGTAACCCTTAAGAATAGCCGGATACAGATGTTACTATTATTCAATGAACGTTACACCAAAGTTGGTCTCATTAATTATCATCATATATATATATATTCTTTTTATTTTAAAGTAAAAAATTATAATATATAAATTTCAATTTAAAATTATTTGACTTAGAAGCACATTTCCAAATAAATTAGAATACATCTTCCACTATGTCCCATACACCTCCCATGTGATTACATTTATATATATTCTTTCTTTTTAATGTATCAAATTATTTTAACATCGACAATTATAATATATAAATTTCATTTTAAATTTATTTGAGTTAGGGGCACATTTCCAAATAAACTAGAATACATCTTCCATATCTTCAATACACTTCCCACGTGATTACATTGTAGTAATTGAGCCTCCTTTTGGATAAAATCACCTACGAAATACATGAAATGCCTTCCGAATACACCTCACCTCACTTTGACATATACAACAAATGAAGTGGTTTTATACACTAACTATATTTACGAACCATGATAATATTTTCGCTTACAAAATAAGTATCCAGGATCGCTAGATCGCATAGCACTAAACCTTGAAGTTTTTTATTTGTATTTCGTCCTGATTTAATAACAAGTGAATAATAAATGTTTGTTCTAGGGTTTCTCCATTGTAACCTATACAAAATTCAACAGCTAATTTCCTGCACAAGACATATAATTCACAAAATAAGCATTAAAAAATCAAAACCAGAAGTTTCAAAAAAGATATTGAATATTGAACCCCTTCGCATAAGATTTACCAGATTCCAGAGAGTTAACCGAGGAAGCACAATTCTTAGTAGCGCTATATCCATTAAAAATCAACAAAATATGCATTTTTTCTTGATATTTTTGGTATCTATTGACTTGGTTTAAGTAGATGCTTGTTGAGTTAATTATATTTGCTCTGAACATAAAGGATAGCGTGTATATAATTCGTCTAGCATGTATATAATGTTGGAAATATTAATTACTAGTTGATACTTTTATCTAGTTAGCCAAGTTTGTTGAAATCTGTAGTTGGTCATGCTCTGTCACTCTAAAATCATAGAGTTCACGACTATGTAATGCAAACCAGTCAAATTAATTTTATGAACTTAAGGTTCTAGGTGGATAGTTATTGCAGATTACAATGCTTAAGCGGGTAGCTTCACAGAGAAATTATTTAGTTTGTCTATATAAAGAAGAAGATGGTTTGTAAATCAATAGCAGATATTGAAAAGGGAATTGAACATTGGAGAAGGAAAAACTCTATGGAGAGTTCAAGAGCTCAAGCTCTGTATGTTTTTGGAAAGTGATAAGAGCTGAAGCTCTATAAAATGTGAAACATCCTTGTAAATTTCCAAGTTTATATTTACGGAAATAGTTCTTTGCTATGTCTCGACAAGTTATATAAATCAATAGTTTATGGTTGAATACATGTTTATTGATCTACACACTCTCTCGAGAATTACTTGACTAAATTTTGTTTACATTTACAGTTTGAGTAAAAGATCAAAAAAACCATAACCATTTCACCGTGTAAAAGTTCGAGGTTTTACTACAAAGTGGTCGACACAAGCCAACTTAATATTTGGTCATATGATTTTGGTAAATCTGTCGAATTATTGGTGTGCCGCATTTTGCTTCGAATTAGTGTTGGTGAAAATTAATTTTCATTTTATGAAGTCTTTAGACTAAGAAATCTCCTTTGTAAAAATTCGACTAAAATTAGTTGTGTCGAGTGAGTGAGTCGAAACCTGTTGAGTGAGTCAATCAAAGTAAAACCTATCAAGTGATTCAATCGAAGTAAAACTTGTCAAGTGATTCAGTCAAAGTAAAGCTTGTCGAAGTCAAGTAAGTTGGTCAAGGTAAAACTGACAAGTAAGAACTTTTTGAGGTAAGAGGAGTTGAGTCGAAAGTCCGACCAAATTTTAGTCTTCTGAAAAACTTGTGGAAATATTTCGTTTAAGTTTAAACTTAGACTTGTCTAGTAGGAGTTAAACAAGTTTTACCCAACGAGTAAAAAGAGGTCGAATTCCCGACGTGAAATTGTTTTGTGGCTGAGTGGTAACTCAAGTTTAGTCGTTTTAGTGTTGTTAATTGGTATCAGAGAAGGTTTAGGAAAGAAACCATGTCTTAAAAAGGGAGAATAATTTTGCTAAGGAAAAAGAAAATATATATGGCTTCCACTTCTAGTTCACACATGTTGAGTTTACAAACTCCAATCCTCATAGGAAAGAATTATGAATATTGGTCTCTAAGAATGAAGGCTTTGTTTAGAGGACAAGATGTGTGGGAGATGATCCAAAGTGGTTATGTAGAACCAGCAGATTTGACAACATATCATAATCTAACACAAGCTTAGAAGGATGTCCCGAGGGAACATAAAAAGAAATATGGAAAGGATCTATTTTGCATATACCAAGCCATGCATGAAATCATACTCCCAAGAGTAGCAACAACAATTACCACCACGAAAGCATGTGACACATTAGAAACCACATATCAAGATTTGGAAAAGGTAAATACTTCTAAGTTCCAGATTCTTAGAAGAGATTTTGAATCTCTGTCAATGAAAGACATAGAGTGAGTAGACTCATTCTACACTAGAGTTGTTGGTCTAATAAATAACTGAAATCTCTGGGAGATAATATAGCAAATAGAAGGGTTGTTGAAAAAGTTCTTCGAAGCCTTCCCCATAAATTTGAATCATTGGTCATGACCTTGTAATAAAACAAAGATAGGTTGGTGTTTACCATTAATGAGTTGCAACCCTAACTCATCAATCATGAACACATAATCAATAGATCAAATACATCATTAGAAGGTGCATTTGCAGCATAACCATCCAGAAGTCGTGGTAGAGGAAAGGGGTGATTTAATTCGATAGGTAAAGGAAGAAGTTTTTCCAGAGGAGGATGCAATAGTAGTCCCGTGAATATCATAGGTAGAGGATAGAATAAGAACCCAAGTCACCCAAGTGGTCACAGGTTTGATAAATAAAAAATTCAATGTCATTATTGTAAAAAAAATTGGTCATTATGCATATGAATGCAGGAAGGAGTATGACCAAGGAAGGAAAATACAAAACCAATCAACTAACACCAACAACTTATCGAGCACAATGTTGTTGGCATGTGAATCCACACTTGAATGCAATGTTGTCCAAGAAAGTCCACATGACATATGGTATTTAGATTCAGGTTGTAGTAACCATATGACTAGTAATTCAATTTTGTTTTCCAATCTAGATAAATAAGTTCAAACTGATGTCACAAATGGAAATAATGTCCAAGTCATTTTTTTGGGAAAAAGTTACTATTGGTATTCTAACCAAACAAGGGGAGTGAAAAACATGCCTAATGTTTATCATGTCGAAGTGCTGCAAAATAATTTGTTGAGCATTGGACAACTCATACAAAAAGGTTACAAAGTCTACATAGAAGATAATCACTGTGTGATTAAAGACAAGCATCAAAGCAACCGACTAATAGAAAAAGTGCCAATGACATGTAATCGCTTTTTTCCATTGAGGATAGTTACAGACATGAAAGAAAAGGAAAATACAAGAGTTGCATTCAAGGCAGAAAGTGAGGAAGTAGACAAGCACTTTGATAAGAAAGAAACTGCAGCACTAATTTTCAGGTTGCATTTCAAACAGAAGTTCAGGCTGAATCATGGTTGTGGCATTTTAGATTTGGACATCTGAATTTTGGTGGGATGGAGCTACTTCACACAAAGAATATGGTGAAATGATTGGCATTGATCGACAAACCAGAAAGAGCTTGGGAAGGCTGCATTTTTGGCAAGAAACATAGAGATACTTTTCCAGTCGAAAAGTCATATAGAGCACGCACACCACTTGAGATTGTGCACTCTAATATTTGCGTTCCAATATGGACATCATTCATGGGTGGCTGCAATTATTTTATTACTTTTATTGATGACTATTCAAGAAAAACAAGGGTATCTTTTATGAAACATAAATATGATACATTTAGTTGTTTTTAGTAGTTCAAGGCACTCGTGGAGAACCACAGTGGAAACCACATCAAAATATTAAGGACACATAAAGGTAGTGAATATGTTTCGAATGAATTCCTATATTTTTGCAAGACTCATTCCATACACCAGCAATTCACTGCACAATATACACCTCAACAGAACGCCTTCTCCGAAAGAAAGAACAAAACCATTATGGAGATGGCACACAGAATGATGGAAACCAACCATTTGTCAAAAGAATATTGGGTTGAGGGAGTCACAATTGTTGTTTATATTATGAATTGATCTCTGACAAACAGTGTGAAGAACAAATTTCATGTATAAGCATGGAATTGTATGAATCACAATGTTACTCATTTAAAAGTTTTTGGTTGTGTTGCATATGCTCATGTTCTAAACAAGGTAAGGAAGAAGCTAGACAGCAAAGGACATACATGTATTTTTGTTAGTTACTCTGAAGACACAAAAGAATACACATTGTATGATCTTGTTGCAAAGAAAGTGATCATCTGTCGAGATGTTCAATTTGTCGAGAATGAATCATGGCATGGAACTGTCGACATAAATGTCAAGATTGTGTCGAATGTCGACCATCATGACATTGTGGAGGAAGTGGTTCAAACACCAGATATAAGTCAAAATTTTGCATCTACGTTGACTCCCATGACACACTAACATGATTCAACACAAGGAACGTCGACACAAGTCACGACTCAAGCTACGCCTACAAGCACACCAAGTGGATGATAGACTCCATCTAGTAGTTCATCGAGGTTGACATCGACACATCCAGTGAACAAAAGAAGTCTGCATGAAATATATGAAGCCGGTACACCAAATTCATTCTCTCTCTTTGCATTATTTTTTCCAATATATGATCCACCAACATTTGAGGAAGTTGTCGAAGATGAAGTATGGGCACAAGCCATGGATCAAGAAATAGAATGCATTGAGAAGAATCAAACATGGGAGCTAGTAGATGTACCAAAAGATGAAGATGTAATCAACGTCAAATGGATTTACAAGATGAAGCAAGATTCTGATGGGAATGTGCAGAAGCATAAAGAAATAATGGTTGCAATAGGGTTCACACAACATCCTCGCATAGACTTCAATGAAAATTTTGCACCTGTTCAACGCATGGCTATAGTTAGAACAATCTTGGCCACTGCTACACAAAACAAATGGCATGTTTATCAAATGGATGTTAAGTCAACATTTTTGAATGTTTGTCTAGAAGAGGAAGTATATCTGGAACAACCAGAAGGCTATTAATGTCCAGGTCAAGTGATCCAGATTTATGCAGGAACGCAATAGAATACACAAATAACCATAGAAACAAATATGCAGCGGAAATAACACTTCATTTCATTAATCAATAACTGAAACTTGTTTACATACAGAATGGAAATAAACTAGCTAGAGTGATGGTAGCTTATCTCTGAGAAGAGATGTGGCAGCTACATCCTTTGAACTCTGTGTTACAATGAGGCTTGAAGGCCTATATATTATTGAGAAGTAATGGAAACTCTACACATCCAAAAATCTAACCCTAGGAGGTGAAACACCTTAATGTGGGCCTTGTTGGGTAACTTGGTACATCAATTTTCTCGGGTCGTAACTTTAGCATACTACCTCCGTTTGACGCGCATGATACATCGTTAGAAAGATTTGTTTAAGGACTACATCCATAAATAGAAAATAATGAGTCTGGAACAAACTCATATTTGCACGACCATTCCATTCCAAAAAAACGTTGTTTAGGGCCTCAAAATGACTTTGGAAGATTAGGACCCAAAAACTGCCAAAAATAGTAAATTGTGCTACAATTAAGGAAACTGGAAAACTGAAAGAAACAATGGTGGGGGTCCAAGAGGAATAGGTGGGTGGCCACCAATATCCTTCTGGATCATCAAGATCATAAAGTGTACAGGATGAAAAGTGCACTCTATTGTTTGAAGCAAGCTCCTAGAGCTTTGTATAGTCGGATTGATTCCTATCTCACCGAAAATGGATTTCACAGAAGTGAAAGTGAACCGATGTTGTACACCAAAATTAACGAGCAAGGTAAGATCGTAATTGTGTGCATGTATGTAGATGAATTAAAATTTACTAGTGACTTTGGAATAAGATATTTTAAAGCAGTCATGGAAAGTGAATTTGAAATGACAGATTTGGGGCTTATGAATTTTTTCTTGGGCATTGAAGTCCAACAGTCTAAAATTGGTATATTTATAACACGTTCTAAGTATGTAAGTGCAATTTTAAAAAGATTCAATATGTCTAATTGCATGACAACTCTGACAGTAGTAATACCATGCTTAAAATTGAGCAAGGATAATGATTCATCCAAACTATAGATCCTATGCTATTTAAAATTATTGTTGGTAGCCTTATCTATTTAATAACGACAAGACCAGAAATCAAGTATGGAGTACGAATGATCTCAAGATTCATGGAGTCACCAAAATACTTACATTGGAAAGAAGGTAAAAGAATTTTGAGGTATGTAAGTGGCTCACAGGATCTTGGTATAATGTATTCAACCTCATAAAGTTTTAATCTCATTGGTTACAATGACAACTACAATGGACGCAACATAGATGACATGAAGAGCACATCTGGGTACACACTTCATTTTTGTACGTGTTGTGTCATGGGCTTCAAAGAAATAATCCATTGTAACTCTGTCTCCAACAGAAGAAGAGTATATTGCAGCTACAGGTGTTGCATGTAAAGTTGTCTGGATGCAGAGACTTTTAAAAGACTTTTCACAGAACCAACAAGAATCAACAACCATTTTATGCGACAACAGTTTAGTCATTGCATTATCTAAAAACCATGTGTTTCACAAGAGAACAAAAAACATCGACATGAGACTTAATTTCATAATAGAATTGGTGAACAACAAAGAAATTTGTTTAGAATTTTGCAGGTCTCAAGATCAACTTCTAAAAATATTTACAGAACCATTGGAAAAAGATACATTCTAGTATTTTCAAAGCTAAATTGGAATGACAAGATCTGCACATTGAATTATATCATGAATGGAGCAAGTTTTAGCTCTGAAACATTTTGTAATATTTTGTTTTAAGATCCCCATCTGCTCATAATTAAGGGGGAGTGTTGGAAATATTAATTTGACTTTATTGAAATCTGTAGTTGGTCATGATCTATCACTCTCACTAACATATTGAAGAGTTCATGACTCTATAATGTAAACGAGACGAATTAAATTTATGAACTTAAGTTTCTAGGTGGATAGTTATTGTAAAATTCAATGCTTAAGTCGGTAACTTCACAGAGAATATATTTAGTGTGTCTGTATAAAGAAGAAGACGGTTTTTAAATAAATAGCAGATACTGAGGAGGGAATTAAACCTCGGAGAAGGAAAAACTCTGTGGAGAGTTCAAGAGCTTAAGCTATGTGTGTTTTTGGAAAGTGATAAGAATCGAAGCTCTGTAAAAAGTGAAACATCCTTGTAAATTTCCAAGTTTATATTTACGACAATAGTTCTTCTCTATTTCTCGATAATTTATATAAATCAATTTTTTATGGTTGAATACATGTTTATTTAGCCGCACACTCTCTTCAGAATTACTTGAGTAATGTTGTTTACATTTACAGTTTGAGCGAAAGATGAAAGAATCCATAAACGTTTCATCGTGCAAAATTTCGAGGTTTTACTATAGAGTTGTCGACACAAGTCAACTTAATATTTAGTCGTATGATTTTTGTAAATCTGTCGAATTACTGGTGTGTCAATTTTTACTTTGAATTACTAATCTATCTAATTATTGGTGTGTTGAGCTTTACTCCGAATTACTATTAGTGAAAAGTGATTTTCATTTTATGAAGTATTTAGAATAAGAAATATCCTTTGTAGAAATTTGACTAAAAGTGGTTATGTCAAATTACAAGTTTCTCAAATTATTGGTGTGTTGAACTTTACTCCAAATTATTGTTGGTGAAAAGTGATTTTCATTTTATGAAGTTTTTAGGCTAAGAAATATATTTTGTAGAAATTCCACTAAAAGTGGTTATGTCGAGTGAGTTAGTCTAAGTAAAACCTTTCGAGTGAGTCACTTGAAGTAAAACTTGTCGAGCAATTCACTCAAAGTAAAACCCATAAAAGTCAAGTAAGTCGATCAAGGTAAAACCAACAAGTAAGAACTTGTCCAAGTAAAAAGATTCGAGTTGAAAGTCTGACCAAATTTTAGTCTTCTGATAAACCTGTGGAAATTTTTTCTTTTTAAATTTAAACTTAGACTTGTCTAGTAGGAGTTAGACAAGTTTTACCCAACTAGTAAAAAGAGGTGAAAGTCCCGACGTGAAATCTAGTTTTGACGAAGCAGTAAATCAAGTTTAGTCGTCTCAATGTTGTTAAAAGTATAAGTCAATTCTATTTGCTCTAAAAAGAAAGAAGAGCCAATGCTTCTACTGAGGACGTTAGCATTACAAGTAGTCAACTACTACCATTAAATATTAAAGAAAACAAGCCATACAACCATTACTAATCCAAGACAGAAGTCATAGCATCCTGTGTTACTTGGCCTGTTGATTAAGCCACATTTTTGCATACTCGTTTCCTAGACGTCTTCATAGAGGCTATCGAAGAAAGAAAGATGAGCATATTCTGCAGTGGGTTAAGTAAACAAACTTTTAATAACTGGTTTTGTAATGGTACCTCTCTCTCCACAGTTTAGCCAAAACTAAGTCCCATGCACAAACCACTCTAGCAAGCGTAGTGTCAATTTATACTCCACATGTGTCATGTTATTTTGAAGCCAATTGTTGACCCATCATGCACCATGTAATAGATGTCTTCAGGAGCACTGAGCACTGTTTCTTTTGCAAAGTACTCCACATGCACCATGTTATTTTTGTAGCCAATTGTATTAACACACTTAGCATTTGGTTTATGATTTTCAAGCTTACTTGGCCTTTTATTTTCATGTCTAGTATGGTTTGATTTTATTGTATTTTAATCTTTCAATGACCGTCACTGCCTTTCGAAATGGACGTCTTTAGTTTTGTTGTGTATCTTTCAAATCAACATTATTGCAAGTTAATTTTATTTAATAATAAACCATATGATATCATAGGTATTGTTTATAATTTTGAGTTTTTAATTTTTTAATTTTTTTGTTGCTCAAGTTCAATGGGCATTCTGGAAGTTTGATTAAAATTATACATCTTCATGGGCATTCTGGAAGTATAATGGGCATTTTTTTGTTGCTCAAGTTCAATGGGCATTCTGGAAGTTTGATTAAAATTATACATCTTCATGTAGGGAGTTTAATGTTTAGTTTTATTATATGATGTTATTTTAGATCTTTTAAGTTGTTTTGTTTTTTTATTATTATTATTATTTTAGTTATTTATGTGAATGTTTAATATTTGGTTTTTCATATGATGACGTGTTAGTTTTTTTATTTTTTCTTCTTCTTATTTTTAATTGTTTTGCATAAGTTTAAAATAGTATTTATGTTAATTACAAAAGTATAATATGTTTAAAATAAATCTTATTTTAGGCTTTATATTCATAGTTGATATCAAATATTTAGTAATTAATTTATACATTTTTTCAAATACAAAAATTTATGATAACATAAGTGTCAAATTGGTAATGAATAGATAGATAACCAGTTGCCATTAACAAATGTTACTAAACTTATCCTCTCAAAAATATAAAATCTTTATTAATTTTTTTTTCTTATATATATTTTTTCTCAATCTTATTAAAAATAATAAATTGCACACCTACATAGATTGAATAAAATTTTCAAAATGAGCATAAATAAATATAAAGCTTTAATGGATGTTACATTTTAAAAATATTACATTTTAAATTTGCAAAATGGGCATGAATAAATATAGAGCTTTAGTTGATGTTCCATTTTAAAAATATTACAATTTAATTGTGAGAAGTTATTAAAATATATAAATGAAATTGAAACATAAAACATTATTGCATAAGGAAATAATAAGTTTGTATTAATTTCTAAATAAGAAGATTGTAACACTAATAATTTCTAATGTTATATAAAAGATTAATTTTAAAATTATTATTGTGAAATAATTGTTTTTAACAAATTCAAATTTTGGTTGTATCAATTGGTAAGGAGAGGGCGAGCGAGAGCTTTGAGGCGAGGGGTGCTGATCAAGCATGCACTGGGCATCTAAGCCGAGGCGAGGAGGAGGCCGTTGCCCCATCAGGATTGAAGCTGCTCTGACGGCTGAAGACTAAAGGCTGCATGCATCCAGATCGGCTGCTGAGCTGATCGTTGTTGCTGGTAGTTGTGGAGGCCCTCACCCCTGAACCCATGCATTGAAGCTAGCCCGGAGTGGGTGGGGCATTAAGATGGTGGAGGAAGTAGGCAAAGAATCCATGCCTACTCGTTCGGAAGCCTTCGATAGGCTTATCACCAACCATGCCAAGAGATCAGGCAAAAGAGAATTGCCAAAATTTGTTAAGAGAATGGAAGATGTGCCGAAGGTAGCCCTTCCCCCGGAAGAAACGATCTGGTTTGCCCTGTCACTAGCAGATCGAGCTTTGATCGGGCAGTTCACAGGGTTGTGGCCCTCACCCAAAACCACTGATAGATGGGTTCAAAGGAACTGGCGACCGCTAATTTCCAAAAACGTGTCCTCCTATGCCTTCGGAAGGGGATAATTCCTCTTTGAATTCGAATCCAAAGATGATAAATATTTAATCTTCAGGAATGGGCCTTACTTCATGGGGCTGCAAGGTCTCTACCTTAATGGATGGTCACCGGACTTCGATCCGGAAGCTGATACCCCCAAAGCTGTCCCAGTTTGGGTCAGACTGCCCAAGCTACCCATGCACTGCTGGAATCGCAAATCCCTACATGCTATAGGGGACGCACTGGGAAAATACATCGACATGGCCAGCCCAAAGGACCAATATGCTTGCACCCGCATATGTGTGGAGGTTGAACTCGAAGCTGGACTGCCAGAAGCTATAAACCTCAAGGTGGGGAACTGGTCTCATTTTCAGAAACTGGACTACGAACAACTTCCCTTCAAGTGCAGAGGATGCCACGAGTACGAGCACTTCATACGAAACTTCCCTAAAACTCCGGAAAGCCAACATGAGAAGGGGGAAGGGTGGCATAGGGTGCACGGATCCATATCTAAAAACCAAACAGGTGGGGGCCCTAAGAAAGGTGAGGGAAGTGGCCCATCTGAAAAACTCCAAGAGCCTCCAAGAGCTACAGAATCAGTGGAAGCAAGGGAGGAACCCATAGAAACAGAAGACAGATCTAGCCATGAAAAGAGCAAAGAAACCAAAACAGTCATCTCAGACCAAGGGAGAGACAATGAGGAAGACACAACGGAAACTAAAGTAGGAGAAAGTCAGGGAAAATCTGACGAAGACCTGGATTCGGAAGAGGAAGAAGAGGAAGAAGGGGAAATTGAAATAACCACTCCAAGATTGACTAAAACAAAAGGAAGGAAATCTAGAAAAGAAGTACGGGAGCAAGCAACATACAAGGATAAGCTGCAATGATCCCAGCTAACCTTGGAAAAGTTGTTGAAAAACCCAAGAAACACCCGTCAGCATGGGCATGCCCCGAAAGGGATGTCTACGGTTTCCAAAAGTAAGTAATAAAGGCTATTTCCTGGAATTGCAGAGGGCTCGGTAGCAAAGGCAAGGAAGAAGATATGCTAGATCTAATCTCTCTTCACCAACCGGACATCTTGCTGATCCAGGAAACCAAGATGGAGGAGACAACATTCCTCCAAACTAGCAAAAACTTTTGGGAAAAAAAGGGTGCGGCTGCTTTAAGCTCTAGAGGAGCATCAAGGGGTATAGGAACCCTATGGGATGAAAGGAAATTTGAAGCTATGGCCATCAAAAACAACACTCATTGGATCCTCACAGTGCTGAAACAAAAAGACACCAACTCCCTGGTAAGTATAATTAACATATATGCTCCCAATTCTTATGGCGAAAAAATAAACTGTTGGATTATTCTCCGTGAAGAATGAAATAATCTGCAGGGTAATGTCATATTAGCTGGGGATCTGAACCTCATTCTCAATCAGAATAAAAAAGAGGGGGCTCTAGCTCTACAGACCCCATTATAGACATAGTGGAAGACATCATTACGACCTGGGACCTCATTGATATCAAGCCTTCTACAGGGAAATACACTTGGACCAATAGGAGGTTTGGGCCTGGGCACATTGCGGCCAGACTTGACCAATTCTTGGTTCAGGATAATTTCCTACTGCTAGGCCTGATTATTTCCTCCAAAATCCTCCCCTTCGGAGGCTCCGATCACAAGCCCATCCTTTTGGAAATGGTGCAAGAAAAAAATCTGGGACCCATACTGTTTAGATTTAATTCCATGTGGGCCAAACGTGATGAATTTGTTTAGATTGTGGCAGTCTCTTGGGCCCATCTGGTAACCGGCTCTCCCTTCTTTGTATGGGAGGAGAAGCTGAGAAGGCTTAAAAAAACTCTGAAGAGCTGGGCCAAGACGCTCCCAAACCCAAACTCTGCCAAGCTTGAAGCTGCCCACGAGCTGGAGTTGCACCAGGCTGATATGGAAGATAAAGATGTGACTGCAAATGACATTCAAAAAGAGACAAATCTACAACTGAACCTTCACGCGGCATGCAGAGAGGAGGCTGAATGGTGGCGCCTCAAATCTAGGTGCAAATGGTTAAGGGACGGTGATAAAAATACAAGTTTCTTCCACAAATTGACTGAGATCAGGAAAAATTAGAATAATGTCTATGAGATTCAGATCAATGATAAGATAATCAGCCAATTTGAAGAAATTAAAACTGAAGCAACCAACTACTTCAGTGAGCTGTTCAATGATTAGTCCACTCCCAGCAATGGCCAGCTTTTAAACCTTGTCCCAAATTCAATAAAGAGTAGTGACGACGACCACCTGAATAAAATAATCACGCTGAAGGAGATTAAAGAAACGGTCGCTAACATGGAGGAAGACAGATCTCCATGTCCTGACGGGTACAATGTGAACTTCATAACTATCTGCTGGGACATTGTTAAAAAAGATTTACTTAAAATGATCAGAAAGTCTCAGAGCTGTAGTAAGATCGGAGGAAGTACGAATTCAGCCTTCTTGGCCCTCATTCCAAAGGAGAAAAATGCTAATACTTTTGATAGGTTCCGGCCAATTTCATTATGTAACATAGGGTATAAAATCATTACTAAGCTTATGGCTACTAGATTAAAGTACATGCTGCCAGCCATTATTCTAGAGAACCAAGGTGGATTCATAAAAGGAAGGAAAATTTGGGATAATGTCATTTTAGTGCAAGAAGCCATCCACTCCAGCCTGAAGAGTGAAGACAAAGGAATGGCTGTAAAATTAGATCTGGAAAATGCACTTGACAGAGTTAGCCATACATTTCTCCTTTAGGTAATGCTGAGATTTGGTTTTGCTCCCAAATTTGTCTCTTGGGTCAAGGTTTGTATAAGCAAGCCATGGATTTCCCCCCTCATTAACGGAAGAGCTACCCCCTTTTTTCAATCTACGAGAGGTCTAAGGCAAGGATGTCCGCTCTCTCCCCTACTTTACGCCATTTAGGCCTCGGTACTCAGTTTCCAATTGGAACATGCTAGACTAGAGTAGGAGCTTCCAGGCATAAGGCTGGCCAGAGGAGTCAAGGACATTAACCACTCTCAGTTTGCCGATGATAATATTTTAATGGGAGGTGCCAACCAGATCATAGCTCGTAGATTCAAAGCTGAACTGAACCGTTATTGCCAGGCTTTTGGAAGTAAAATTAATCTCAGGAAGAGTCAGATCTTCGGATGGAACATTAATCCGAGGGAAATGTCAGACATATCCCGAATTCTAAATATGAATGGAGTGGTAAGTTGGGACTCATTCAAATACCTAGGGGTGCCTATTGTCAAAATAAAAACCAAGTCTTCGGATTGGAATCCCATAGTGGAAAAAATAAAAAATAAAATATCAGGATGGGGGACTGCATGGCTGAATCTAGCGGGGAAGGTGGTTCTAATTAAAGCTGTCCTGAACAACTACTTGCTCTACCAATGCTCTCTGCTCCTAGCACCGAGCAAAATCATAAATCAAATTGAGGTATTACTGAAATCCTTTCTCTGGAATGGTGTGAACAATGGAGGAGGTAAAAAGTATGCTCTGGTTAGATGGAAAACGGTAAAGCTGCCCAGAAATGAGGGAGGTATACAAATCAGGAACATCAATTGTCAAAATTTGGCCATTGGGGCCAAATTACTCTGGAATCTGCTAAGTCCTAATCCAACCTGGTGTAGCCGGGCTCTTAAAATTAAATATTTTCCAGGGCCAAGGCTGAGATGCCTGGAAGGAGACCATGTGAAGACCAAGGGGTCTCCTATCTTCAACCTGTGTAAAAAATTGCTTCCTCATTTTATCGAAAAATTATGCTGGATACCGGGTAATGGGAAAGACATAAATGTATGGAAGGACTCGATCCTTGGTAAACTTCCCCCACGCCTACCTCGACTGCAATCGTGGATGGAGGCGAGAGGCCTCTCAACGTTATGGAGTATATCAAATTGGGAGGTGAATCATCCAAATCGTTGGGTATCTTGGGAAATGCCGGACTGTCCAGAAGTGATGGAGATGGATAAACTGAAGCTGCTCAATCATCTGGCCGGGATTGCATCGATTTCCCTCTCCCTGAAAGACAGACATGGCTGGGGCAATCGAATTGGCATCTATTCGACAGCTGAGGGGTACAACGTGTATGTAGCATCTTACAATGTGCCAGCGAATCCTGCAATATGGAATCACAATTGGAACAATAGAATGCTACCTAAAATTGACGTGTTCACTTGGACATTGCTTCACCAAAGACTGCTGACCGGAGAGAACCTGGAGAAAAGGGGGATAGCAGGCCCTTTCAGATGCCCTCACTGTGCGGTAAACTCAGAATCTCTGTCTCATCTCTTTTTTAACTGTCCATATTCTGTCTCAATTTGGAAAGAAGTAATGTTGAACGAAGAAGATGGATTTCAATGGAATGGAAGCAATCAAGAATTCTTCATCAATTGGGAAAAAATGTACAAGGGTGAGCTGGGCAAAAAAAATGGTGTGAGAGCTTGCTGGCTAAAACTATCTAAGATTGTTTGTTGGTGCATCTGGATAGAAAGAAATCTAAGAATTTTTTAGAATAGGAGTCAACCAGAGTGGAAGGTAATTGCCAAAATCAATGCTCTTCTCGGTGATGTGGTAAGAAGCACCACGATTCCGTACAATAAAGCTGAGCTGACAGAAAAAGAGGGAAAATGGATGCAAAGTCTCAATATTCAGGAAAATAACAACATAGCCATCAAAAATTTGGAGGATTGGGAAATCAAAATGGACAAAACCCAATTCGAAAACTGGTTAAGAGAAAGAAAGATATTCAAGCTGTTCTTTGATGGAGCTTCAAAAGGGAATCCGGGGAAAGCAGGAGGAGGAGGAGTTGTCATAAACCACATAGGGAAAGTGGAAATCGAATACGCCTGGAACATCGGACATGATTCTAACAATATGGCAAAAGCATTTGGGCTCTGGCAAGGCCTTAAGTAGATGCAAAAAGTAGGAGTGGATGAAGCTGTGGTTATCGGAGACTCGAGGCTAACTATCCAAGCAGGGAGCGAAGGAAGAAGGAGCAAAAATGAGCGGATGGAAAGACTATTAAAAATAATTAGACATAT
>LPNX010060001.1:222100-236254 GCA_001517045.1 Pseudotsuga menziesii | reverse complement strand
CTTCCCCATATATTTCTCCTCCCTTCATACCCCCATATATGTCCCCTACCCATCCCTCCCTCCCATGATTTCCTCTACACCTTCCTCTCCCTCCTTTGACTCCCTTGCCCCTCTTAACCAATGTAATGTTTGGCCATGAGCCACCCCATAGACAGTCTGGATGGAATATTGGGAGTCTAAATGGTATTATAATGGGATAAGTGTTCCTTTATAGGGTTTTGGATGGGAGTTGGGTCTCTGGACATTGACTATAGTCATGGAAGAGAAGACAATAAGTCCTTAAATCAACACACATGCGTTATAGATGGAATATTTGGCCTTTAGTGTGATATGGGTGTCATTATGAGGTTTTATGCACTAAGGATGGGTCTCATTGTCTTAACCATAGTAATGGGACAATAGTGTAACAAAAACAAGTCTTAAACCGCTACACATGCTCTTTAAAGGGGATATTTATCCTTAATATGGGATATATGTGCCATTAGACTATTCTATCCATTGAATATTGTTCATGAGGCATTGACCATGGTCATATAGGAACCATTATGAATATTTCCAAACAAACGATAGTTCTTAAGACACGACCATGATCCAAGGATAGGTCTAGAGGTCTTAACCATGGGTATGGGTTCCATTATAAGGTTATCAAGTTTAACTATTTGATATGCATTAAATTGCATATGCAATATATCGCATATGCAATATAGCGATAACGTAATACAAGCTTCCTATTAAGTAAAAAGCAGTGTATCCATATCACATATACGATAAAACAGACATGCGTTATATCGCATATGTGATATGTGTTTCGTAAAAAATGTTGGGTTGTGTGTTGTGAGTTAGGTTTACTATAGCAAAATACAAAATTATTCTAAACCCGCACATAGAGAACTGTTCAACCTGCACTTTAAGGATTTCTTACACAAATCCATAGGTTTTTTACAAGTTTGGGTGGACTTCAATGGGGAATGTACGTAGTAGAGGTCGAAAGTCAGCGAGGAAGGTACTTACACCTGATGAAGCTGAAAATAAAAAATAAAAGAAGAGGGAAGATTTGGCAAGAAATCATCAGCATTCATTGGATGAGAAAATACTTCTTATTCCCGCTCAACAAATACCTGGCGTAGAGGCTGAGGAAGATAATGCAACATTAAAGGAAGATGGTTATAGGGGAGATGATATTCTTGGTCCAGTATTAAGCGGGCAATCTTGTGAAGAGTTCAATAATTATGTTCCTCAAGATGCAAATGTGACTCTGCAACAACCATGCCAAGTGGTTCAATATCCTAATCGAAGTTGTCATCCTGTAGTGTATGTAAACTAACTCCATCATTTCAAACGACAAGAAATCTTGCATCAAAATGAAAGATAACTCCTAAATGCATAAAAAAAAGAGAAAATTGAATTCCATGCAAGTTAAGATCGCTAAACTCACTATCCTTCATCATTGTTATCAAACAATGAAACAATATTTTGATAACAAATCCGAAGTCGGTAAATGCCGATTGTTTTTAGCTTTTCTTAAATATATAAATCTTGAAACTGTTAGAAGAAATTTAGGCATAAGAACATTGAAGAATATCAAATCAATTAATCACATTGTTAAATCTATTATTGTTGCATTCACATTGATTGTTAAAAAAACTCGTTCAAAGGACTGTAATGTGGCTCACTGTGTATTAGCTGAATCAATTTTATGTAGATCCACAAGACAACATCATTTACTTAAATGCACATCACAAATTGTTCCTTTACACCCAAAGACACTTAAAAAAATTTAGTAAGAAGAGACATCCTTGATGTAGAGGGACAAATGAAAACATGATGTGGATTTAGCCATAGGTTTCCCCGCAAAGACATGAAGTTAGTCAAAGTAGTGAAGGGACTAGTGCACACATTTTGGCACGATAACACTAGGCCTTCTTCTAACACAAAGGATGTGTTAAAACACTATAGGGTTTCTATGAACAATGAACCTCATGTTAAAGATTATCTTGACATGACACAAACTCAATTGTTCGAGATGTTTAAAGTTTACCATGTAGAGTTAAGTCTTGGGAAAAGATATTTTGAAAAATGCAAGCCTTGGTATGTTAGAATCAATACCATCCTGGACACTGTTGTAGATACCACATAAAGTTTGATCAATATTATCATACATTTGCACATATACGTCATTTTCTGCATCCTAACCATGTGCAGGAATGCTTAAGTACAGTACTGCCAATGTCATCTAGTGCTTTCATCCATAGCATAATGTGTGTAAGGAAAAATGGGCAGACACCTTACTTAAAACAATGTGTAGAGGGTTCTTGCAACATTTGTGGTTGGATATCATTAGGTCTGATTACATCCATGAGAGTGAAGATCAAGCATTTGAGAATGCAATTGTCGAGAAGCAAAACTATTAGTATGAGACATATCAACTACATGATGGGAAAGAAAGCAGGAATATTAAATTGGTGACTTCACAGGTGACTTCATGTACATTATGTTGGTGACTTCATGTAAATATTTTTATGTTGTTTTATAACACTGTTTATTTTTTTACACCAGGTGCAAGTATGTGATTTTATTTCAGAGTTTCATGGAAAGATCCAAAAATACATTTAACATGTTGATATGGCACGGTGACAAGAATAGCAATTCAAAATAAGTTGGGACACCTTTCCTCTCAGAACAATACAATCAACGGTTGAATTTACGAAAAATTGCACCCTACAGCCACAAAATGAAATACAAAGTCAATACTATCACTCAGAGCAGGTGAGAATAATGGTCCATTTCACGTATTGACATGGTCCAGATAGCAATGAAGAGAAACATGTGAAACTGAAAGAAATACACTTCTACATAAGTGACTACTAGACCCATGACATCCATTACGTGTAGCATTTCTTTAAATTATTCTATGATCATGTGATAGCTATGGATATACAATTTTATCGTCATTTGATTTGGTCAGATGGTTGTGCTGGACAGTTCAAGAATGCACGTGTATTTCAATGGCTGTGTTTGTTGCACATAAAATACAAGGTGCCACATATATGGAACTACTTTGTAAATGGTCATGGAAAATGAGAGAAGGGTGAAAACGCGAAGTTGGGTAACACTTCCGTGAGAATCGGGTTCCTGAGAAACATAGCAGAAGTTATTCGACCAAATAACTATATTTATTCGGCCGAATAACATTTTTATTCGGTCGAATAACTATAGTTATTCGGCTGAATAATCGATCCTTTATTTGGCCGAATAATGTTTAACGGTGAACCATTAAATTTAACGGAGACATCGAATTTTTTTTTGCGTTTGGTTTTTCGGCCAAACAACCTTTGTTGTAAATAATGGTTCTGTAACGGAAAACAATTATTCAGCCGAACAATTATTCGGCCAAATAATTGTTCGGCTGAATAACCTTTGAGACCTGAAACTTGCACAGCTTTCAGGTTTCTCCATAATGGTTCCGTAACGGAAAACAATTATTCAACCAAACAATTATTCGGCCAAATAATTGTTCGGCCGAATAACCTTAGAGACCTGAAACTTGCACAACTTTCAGGTTTCTCCATTTTCAGAAGGTAAAATGGATGTCTTACACTACAAATCGACTGTTGGAATTGATACCATTAGTTTCGTCATTGAATCTACTTTCCTTAGATATAGATTTTGTTGTGTATAGGTGAGATCTGATATTTTTAATTTTTTTGTTTCTTAACATGTGTTGAGTTTCATTTCATCTCTTTCAAAATGCGGTGAAATGAAAAATATATAACTTCAAAAATACACCACCAAAAAAATTGAAACAATTATGGTGCCGTTAATTGGAGTGTCTACTTCAAAAGGGTATCTATAGATTTTAAAGTTTTATAGTCAATTGAGAGAAAAGTGGCGCAACCAACAACATGATGAAAATCAACAAGGTTTCCCCATTGATCGAATTAAAAAAAATATTATAATTAGTATATAGATCTGTTGGTTACAAACTTATAGTCATCCTCTAGTATATTGTGTTTATATTGTCGTAGCATATTTTGTTTTTGCAAAACACAAGTTTAACAATGATTTTAGGGGCACAACCAAACACGACTGTTTTTTAATCCTTTCATTTTATAAGGACACACTGTCAAACATTTGCCAAAAAGGCATATCAAATATCAATAAAAAAAATTGAAAAAATTATGAATAGAAAGCTAACATAATTCTATGAAAGTTTTGTTTTTACTTAAAAGTGAAATTCTAAACAAAAATATCACTTTTGTTCGCCCAAAGTTGAAAACATGAAAAAAACAGATTTATTTTCGCATAAGACCCCCCAAAATAGATACCCATCTTCATGGATTCACCCAGAATAATGGTGTTGGTGCACGCATAAAAAATTCCCTTCGAAGGGAAGAGATGAATTTCACAGGTGCTCACCTTCGAGACACTGCATCTATAGTGAAATGGTGTGCATATGTCATGGGAGAACAAGCAACAACGAAACACCTAGTGTGGAGAATATTCTGGGAGGTGACAAATGTGGAATGATCCCAAACACATTTGGTGAACGCAGTGCATGGAACTCGATAGTTTCATTCCATTAGAAGCTCAGACAACTTGGCCCTACAAATTTGGACAAGATTGAAGGCTTGCTTTTGCATTTCTTGTATCATTGATGAACAAGATGGTTGTGAGTATACAGATATAGTTGATACATGGGATCGAGTGACACTTGGCACCGATTTCAAGGGGGTTAATGAAATATACCATTTGTAAGATGACTAGACACATATTTCTACAGAATATGGTCACATATCGGATCTCATACAAGTAGGTACAAAAAAGTAAATTAGTAGTACCTAAATTAGAATTTCAATTTATGAATTGTTAACGCGACCTAAGTAGAATTTAATTTATATAGAAATTAGAAATGCAAGACCTTATTTAAATAAAGTATTGTTAACTCAAGTTATTTCCTTTCACAGGTCAGATATATTCAGTTGTTGCCCCAAAAAATAATTAACGGGGTTCTAAATATTGGTTGGCAGGTTGCTCAGAGGGGAAACAAACCATTCTTGAACCTATTACAGATGATGAAAATATTAAATTCCCAACTGGATCAATGGTTATAAAATGGGAGTACTTGACACTAGCAACACAATAGAAAATGAAGGGTGGGTATGTATATCAGGATTATAGACTAGGAGATATTGTATACCGCTTCACCAACCTAATAGTTGGTATAAACATCAAGGGTGATTTCATGAAGGTGGGTAACACTTTTTGGCCAAATTTGGCAATGAAAACCTGATTTTTTACTCATGTGCTATATAGAAGCCATTGAAATGCATATATTCCATCTGAATTTCGACTTGTAGTAAAAAAACAAATTGTAGAATGTTATGTTGCCTTCCTAGTGATATATTTTTAAAAATATTCCGATGTCATTTAATGTGTGAAAATTTTCATTTAATGAACTATGCGACCTTAAAAATTTGAAGAAGTTAATAAGTGGCTCATGTCCAACCCCAATAATTCAATCTTACATTAATAATTTAAAAAAATATATATATACGAGCATGCTCTACACAAAATGCACTATGGTCTGCATATTTTTTTGTTAATATATTTCGCAATATACAATTATTTATTATTTTTCAAAAGTGACCACATATGATTTCAACATCATTTTATCCACATGTGTGTCCATCCCAGCTTTTTTTTCACTATTTTAAAAAATTGAAAAAGCAAATATACCCTTTTGAAGACGACGCATAGATGCGTGGGCTCTGTATTTTTTTGAAATTTTTGGATGTGTATTTTTTACCCTACAGATTTTTCTTTGAGCTGCTTCGAAGTTGTTGTCAAGTTTTCTAATTGTAAATTTTAGAACTAATTTAAAAAAAAAAAACGTATGAATGCCAAAACACATGCATGATACCTAAATGGATAGAGGATTCGATGATGAATCTATCGGTATGAACTCTGCTAAGTTGTGTACCATGAATTGCAGCGTTTACACCCTTATAAGACATAAAGAAATATTTATTTTCTTGTAAGAGGGCCAAATCCCTATTTTTTCAGGTCCTCAATCGAGCTCTGGATCTTGATCGAGGTATTGAAATGCCTCGTTTGAGGTTTTAACCAAATATTGATCAAGGGTTTATTAAAACCTTGATCGAGGTCCTATTTTTGTTAAAAAATCCTACAAAAGTGCTCGGGAATGAAGTTAAGCATTGAATGAATTAATGTCATTTCAACCACCTTCCTAACACCATTTCCCACCCGAATTCCTAAATAAATTCTATATAAACATAAAACATAAACATCTTACTAATTTTATCATTCACAATTAGCTAACCTATTTGAAACAATTCTTGTGTTCTAATACAAATTTAGCATTGTGTATCGTGTTTACATATTGTTGTAGGTCTGAATTTGGATTGTTGATCTTGATCACAATGGGAAGCAAATATCATTGAAGTAAAATATATACTAGGAATCAAAGCAACACCGAAGAAATAAGAGAGAAAGATAGAGGAAGAAAGAGGAAACAAAGAGCAATCTTGAGAGGAGAAGAAGTTGCAAATCAACCTATTATGGAAGAATCAAATGTCATTTCTAACAATGTTGGTATAATTTAAAAGTTATGCAATTTCATATTCATAACTATAATTTATTTTCCCAGTGGTATAGTTCATATAATTTCATATTGAATAATATATTTAATTTCATAGTGTTCTAGTTCATAATTTATATATGTGTGTGTGTGTGTGTTAAATTGTTTAGAATGTAAATATAATTTTGTAATTGAAATTTGGTAAATAATTCATAAACTTATATAAATTGTATGAACATGTATGAATTCATATATATGTATTCATAATTGTATGTAAATTGTTTAATTTCATATTTATATAATTTTATAAATTGCATATTCCTATATTTAATTTCATATAGAACTCTACATAATTTTTATTTATATACATGTTAAATCAAGTTTAGAATCTAATATAATTTTGTAATTAATTCATAAATGTGTATGTACATTGTATGTGCATCTATGAATATATATGTATTTATAATTGTATGTAAATTGTATAATTTAGTATTTAGATATTCATATAATTTCATAATGCATATTCATATATTAAATTTCATAGTGTTCTAGTTCATTATATATATATATATATATATATATATAATTGTTTAGAATTTAAAATTAGAATTTTGTAATTAATTCATAAATTTATATACATTGTATATGCATGTATGAATTCATATATATGTATTGATAATTATATGTAAATTGTATAATTTCATATTCACATTTTCATATAATTGCATAAATCGCATATTCATGAATATATTCAATTTCAAATTGTTCTAGTTCATAATTTGTATATATTTACATGTTAAATTGTTTAAAATTTAATTGTAATTTTGTAATTAATTCATAAAATATATACATTGTATGTGCATGTGTATCAATTCATAATTTTATGTAAATTGTATAATTTCATAAATTCACATGTTCATATAATTTCATATTGCATATTTATGTATATTCAATTTCATAGTGTTCTAGTTCATAATTTTTATATATATACATGTTAAATTGTTTAGAATTTAATTATAATTTTGTGAAATTTGTAATTTTTTAATTAATTCATAAACTTAAATATACATTGTATGTGCTTGTATGAACGCATATATATGTATTCATAATTGTATGTAAATTGTATAATTTTTATTACATATATTCATATAATTTCATAAATTGTATATTCATATATTCAATTTCATAGTGTTGTAGTTCATTATATATATATATAAATTTTTTTTAGAATTCAATTTTAATTTTGTAATTAATTCATAAACTTATATACATTGTACATGTGCTTGTATATATACAACCTTCTAAAACCATTTGTGTACATGTGTGAAATAATGGTATGTGTTGTGAAAGAATTGAAAAAATGTTTAAAACCACTACACTAAATTACATATATACAAAGTAAGTGTATTATAGTATGAGTAGTTCTAGTTTTCCAATTAAATTAAAGAATGATTGATGAATATATATAATTATATAGTGCATAATATCTCTAGTTCTAAATGAATATGCATATATCCATTAGCCTCACATAACCTCACATACTTATAAATAATTTTATAATTTGATGATATAGTCTCACATGTAAATGAATTATATTTTGATAATATAGACTCCCATATATATATATATAATTTTTATGTAAAAAATTACAAAGATTGTTAGCAATGGGAGTTGATTGCACCATCATAGGTTGAATTGCATCTTCACTCCTCTTAACATTGCACTTATTTTATTCATATTTTCTATAGCCTTATCTCTCATTTCATTGATTTTAATATTCAATTTTAATTTGATATTCATGTATATGAGCATTTTCATAGTGTTCAAATTACAATTTTACATTACACTATGATAATGATGATAATTACATTACAATTACAATTACAATTACAATTACAATTACATTACAATTTTACAATTACAACTACAATTACATTAAATTACTATCATTACATTACATTACAATAATTACATTATTACATTACATTATTACATTACATTACAATTTTACAATTACATTTCCATTTTAATAATGATTTAATTTCATATTCATGTATATGAACATTTTCATAGTGTTCAAATTACAATTTTACATGTTACATTAAATGATAATGCTGATCTATAATTACATTAAACAATTGCAATTACAATCACATTACAATTACAATTACATTACAATTTTACAAAATTTACAATTGCAATTACATTAAACATTACAATCATGTACAATTTTAATTTCATATTCATGTATAGGAACATTTTCATAGTCTTAAAATTACAATTTTACATGTTACATTATGATAATGATGATCTAATTACATTACAATTACAATTACAATTACAATCACATTACAATTACAATTACAATTACATTACATGTACAATTTTAATTCCATATTCATGTATATGAACATTTTCATAGTGTTAAAATTGAAATTTTACATTACATTATGATAATATGATAATTGCATTACAATTATAATTACAATCACATTACAATTACAATTACATCACAACTTTACAAAATTATAGTTACATTACAATTAGATTACATTGCAATCTTGTACAAATGACTAGGAATCATACTTAATAACCTAATTTACTTAATAACATCAAGATTGGGACATAAGTCTCATCCACAAAAAATGTGGGAAGTACTTGGGATTTTCCCTAAAACACATTATGAGGAGTACCACAGGAACCCCGAAGTAGCTAGCCAATGAGAGGACCTGCCAAGTGAAAAGGGAAACGACCCCTACTGGATTGACTAGATTCCCACGTGTGAGGAAAACCAAAGAGCTATCATTTGTGGCCAAACGGTTAGTAGTTTTACCTGCATCGTGAAGTGAGGGGTACTTCCCCAATACTCAAATGTGAGACATCCTTGGTGGCTGAGTGACTACCTTTTAACCATTAGGAATCCAATTTAAACCGGGGTCCATATTCATCTCCAGTTACTACTATAGCCACCATTGTTTGCATTTATTTGTTAACTTGTTAACAAACAATGGAAATATGATAAACTTAAAATAAAATGTTATTCAAGCTTGCATATTTTCTTTGCTAATTTTTTAACTAACAATGACAATATGATAAGTAAAATAAAATGTTATTCTTGAGCTTGCATTTATTTGTATTTATTCTTTTGCTTGTATTTATTTTTGAGTTTGTATCTTTTTATTGCTAGAACCTTTCCATCCATCACAGGATCGTGCACCCTCTGATTTCTCAATTGTAATTGGGAGCTTCAATGACATTGGAATGGCTGCTAATTGTTTAAGAGGGTTGGATGATGCCACTCAAGAAGAGTTCGGGAATTCGACCCCTGATCGAACAATTAAAGAGCATGTTAGTAACATAATCAAGTTGTACTTTGAACAACAATGAGTGATTACACAAGCTCAAATCCTACATGGATTGATAAGACACAAAAAATTGAAATGTGCCACAAAGTTGTTGGGTTTTAAGGATGTTAAAAATAAAAATGCATGTGAGAATGTAACAAAAAATGTAACAACTACACTATTTGCATTTGGAAAGTCAAGAAAAAATGATATCAGTGCTGCTCGCAAGGAAATTACAACTTCTATTGTGGCATGAAGCACCTCAAGAAATTGAATGATCGCAACAATGTCAGATTTTTTCCACGTTTCAAGAAAAACATTGCACAAATACACTAAATTTAGGGTAAAGGTAGATGAAAATGATCAAGCTTATTGTTGGGCTCTTATATGCAGAAAATCATATAAAGACGGGATGGAAGAGGGAATCAGAGAGAAGGTGACAGAGTATTGGGACAACCATTCTCAAGCTATACCAGATCGAAAACATGTCCTGTGACAACATTCTGGCAGAGGCATTTATAAGAAGCATTGCAAGCAACCACTTATACTATGAAACGAGAACTCGACACAGTTCTCGTTTTTCTCTCTCCTAATTTTAGTAGCTATTTTTACCTCCGTTTCAAAAAGCGTTGATGCCAGTATCACACATTTTCATTTTGAGGCATTTTTTTGGGCCTTCGAATTATCTTTGTCGTAAAATATATTTAATTTCTATTTTCAAGTGTGTTTTTAGAAATTTAACAAAATAACATACATTTATAAGTAATTTATAATAAAAAACATATACATTTTGCAATTGTTTCTAGAAAATAAGACATTTTTATGGACAAAATAAGAGATTTTTATTGACAAAATTATAAAAAAATTCAGAAAATAAAGACATTTAAAACCATTTTCAACGAATTTTTAGAGATTTTTTCTATAAAAACGATACTATTTCATATTATTTTCCGAAAAGTGACGATTCACATAAATTCAAGAAACAATATAGCATATATTTGTAAAAAACATATTAAAAATATTATATATAGAAATTTTATTTCTAAAATAAAGTCTGAAAGTCAAAACATTACTAATATATTTTATCAAAAAATTGCCAAATTTAAAATTTTCTTCAAGACATGAAACTAATCAACACTTTAAGTTATTACGCACTTTTAGTCTCTTGTAATATTTATTGGAATGAGCATAGCTGACACATACATCTATCTTCACAGATTTTTGTATTACTTTGTGGTTTACAATCTTTTACTATTTCATCCATTAATAGAATTTGGGTTTTTTTATATTACTATGTTCTTTGCAATATCTTCTTTTGTATATTTCCATTTTATCTTTCTTCCTTCATTCTATGAAAAAACTAGATCAAACATCTCTTCCCTATTCCATTGATTTTTATGAACATGATACATTATAAACAGGGAAAATATATTTAATCAATTCGAACACAGATGTCTAAGTGTTAAGACTCCATAGGAGCCCAAATATTTGTATTTTATCAATATTAAAAAGAAAATATATGATTATAGCAAGTGACTATAATCGCAATCACATTAGAGAAAACAAATAATTGATAGAAACACACAAAGCCTAGTTCGTGGCTTAAAAATTTAGACATGGAATATATCTATATATCTATGTAGAAAGGTTGAACACCACAAACTTCACAAGGAGGGTTATCTTAATTGGTAATATAAAATATGCCTTTGCACCATTCTTAAAAATATATCTAGAAAGATAGAACACTTCAAACTTCACAATGAGGGTTATCTTAATTGTCACTATATGCCTGCCCACCACTCTTATCAATTGTTTCTTTGAATATAAGTTTATTGATTTTATTATAAGATATATAACAAAATTCTTAAACTATTGAAAACCTATGTACAAGACTGTGGAAATGAGGTATATATGTTTGTGAAAATATCATAACATTGAGCTAAAGAGATACCTATGTACAATAAATATTATTTTTACTAATATTTATATCTAAATTAAAACCTTTTACACTTTTTATAAAAAATCAAAATCATTATTAAACATTAATAACCTAAATCTTTCTATCTTTGGAATGATGGAAATAATCTAAATCTTTAAAATGAAGATAGTTGTTGTCAAAGAAGATAGTTGTTCTCAATATATACATATATTTGATAATTTTATTAAATGTAGTTATAAGTTCAAGTTCCTCTATTATAATTTATTTTTCTAAATCTTTACAAGTTCTATTTCGGGTATTAAAATGCATTTAGATCATTACAGTATTAAATATGAAACCTTATTAATAAATATGAAATATTCAATTGTCAACGATCAAGAATCTTCAATGTTCAACAGATCACCCCTAAGCCACACATGATGAAGAAATAATATTTTTCAATAGATCACCCCTACTCCACTTGGCCACACACCATGCACGTTTATGAGCGGATGATAGTTTCCATTCAAACCTCTCTTTTAAAGTAGACTTAATTTCAATTGCATCGAGTCGCCGTGAAAGTCACCAACCGTACGTCGTTTTCCAGAAATTAAAAACTAGTTTTCATCGAAACCTACACCAAAGAACGCCTCGTAAGATTCGATTTAGTTACGTTTTTGTTACTTTGTCTCTATTGAAATGATCTTCTCCCCATTCAAAGTCTGCATTTCAGAAGAACAAATTTGATTTCAGTGGAATCCGGTAGTTTTGAAAGTTATTGAGATATATGCATACCACTCGGGGCCCAAATATTTGTTAATCGACCGATGGCAGAACTTGATCATTTTCTGCGGTAAGATACATTGGCAATGTCTCCTCCTGCGTGTGGCTTGAAAACGGAGGCAACATTTCAGACCACTTAACAGCGTATTCGGTCTCTGCGTATTCAGAACACTTAACAGCGTATTAACAGCGTATTTCAAACCTCAAGATTGGCGGTGCTGCTATTGCAGCTGCTGCTCCTGCTACTCGTCCTCATATTATTATTATTATTCTCAGTATTATCCCAGTATTGAGCAGTTCCATTCATGCAATTAGTGCCTGCGTTGTCCAGCAAATCCTGGTCTAGAGATCTTTCGGAGTACAACAGAGAGGTCCACCGCTTGGTCGATGCCGGGCATCGAGGGCCGCCCTTTGGCGCCCAAGCAGGCGGAGGTCCCGAGCACCTTCCCCCTCCTCCCCCGCTTGGGCCCCAAAGGGCAGCCCTCACGGCGGCCCTCGATGCCCGGCATCGACCAAAATAGCAAAGAGCTTTTTATTCTTATGTGATTCTTTTTGTTTTCTATCTTGCTTTATGGTACTACCTATATCATATTCTCCTTTATTTTGTTTTCAAATTGCCTTTATGTGATTCTCTTTGTTTTCTTTTAAGAATAGCTAAGTAGTGAAAATGGGTAAAAATTATTTAAAAGAGTCTAGCAAAGTAGTGAAAATGGACAAAAATTATTTAAAGTAAAAATTTATGTACATAAACTCTTTATCTAAATCTTCATTAAAACTGTCAATTTAAAGGTGTATTTTCTAGAACATACATTCCTAAAATTTGAAATGATTACTTGTAGTCATTTTTGTGTTCCAAAAAAATTACATTAAACATTATAGTCATTGTTCTTATACAATATGCGTGCACCACCTTTATTGGATTCTCTTTTAATTTATTTTTGAAATTACTTATTAACACTACCTTTATGGGATTATCCTCTACTTTATTATCAAGAGTACCTCATAGCACTGGATTTTTATTAGATTCTCCTTTCATTTGTTTCTAAGATTAGCTTTGTCTTATGCTCGTTTAGTTTTTTTTTAATTCAAACATTGAAAACTAATCACTGAATGTACATCCCTAACAAGAGCCACTAGGTGGCAATGTCTTGGAGATTGCATCTAAAGTGTGTGTAATTGCAAAGTTGTATATTGAAAATTTGCTATTGCATTATGTATAGACTCTGTTTGTAATAGCGGCCCTTGGGTGCCCAAGTGAGCGGGAGCTGCTCGCTCATGGCTAAGAAGTTTGACGCGATTACAAATTTAAAAAGCATTTTAATAGTGTAATGATCTAAATGCATTTTAATACCGCAAACTGTTCCAGAGAGCGCTTTCATCTCTTAACTAGAGGTTTTCACTCTTTTACTTTTAATTCCAAAACAAAAATTTCATCTCTTAACTAGATGTTTCCCATATCTTAACCATGTGAATTTTCAGCCTTAGGGATGTTATGAAATATAAAAAAAAAA
>LPNX010060001.1:159435-215417 GCA_001517045.1 Pseudotsuga menziesii | reverse complement strand
ATAACCCCCGCGCCCCCCCCCCCCCCCCTCCCCACCCCCACCTTCACCACCGCCACCTCCTGAAAGCAGTGACAGTGATTTCAACATGGGTCACGGGTCAACACACATTCCTCTATATGAGGGTGATGAGGACCCCAGATGAAATTGGTTCTGTGTATAACAGTAAAATAGAAGAACACCAACTACTCGCGATGCAACATCAAGAAATCTAGAAACAACAACAAAAAGCATGGCACGACAGAAACATCAAGAACAAAAACTTGTCGATAGGAGACCTTGCTTTACTATACAATATTCGAGTAAAAGGAAAACCTAAAAAGTTACATACAGAATGGATGGGACCCTACGTTGTCGAAAAGATACATACCAACGGATCAGTCCGATTAAGGACGTTACAAGGCATAGTATTTCGGAAACTCGTTGATGGGGCCCAACTAAAACACTACAGAAACTAAAAATAAACATATTGAATATATATATATATATATATATGTATGTATGTATGTATGTATGTATGTATGTATGTATGTATGTATGTATGTATGTATGTATGTATATATATATACATACCAACGGATCAGTCCAACTAAGGACATTACAAGGCATAGTATTTCGGAAACTCGTTGATGGAGCCCGACTAAAATGCTACATAAACTAAAAATAAACATATTGAATATATATAATGACCTCAACCGCTAGACAAAAAATATAAAAATACACAAAACCCCAAAAGCAAAATAATACTGTTATACGCAGAAAAATATGACAAGAAATCACCACTTCGACAACCGACATCATGCCCATCGACATAACACCATCAACATTCAGAAAATACTGCAGAGTTGGACAGATTTTCAACATCACTTAGCTGTGATGGCCCCAGCAATTTTCAAAGTCTGCGTGCAGAAAAGACCAACAATCAAACGTCACAGTCCATGAAGGACAAGCACGAAACAAACGACTACTTAGACAGGCATTTTTGGTACCTCCCTATTTCTTCAGGATGAAGAAACGTTTTCTTCGTGGGGGAGATTTTAGAGGAGCAAGTCGGTATGCCGAATTGAATGATAACCGACTTAGTCGATCAACCAACTAAGTCGGTTGACCGACTAAACTAGAGTTTAGGTTGGCCACTTAAAGTCGTGTCGGTTCACCGAATCGACAGGTAGTTATTTTGTAACTGTTTGTAAATCATATATATTAGGCTGTTGAACTAGATGAGAACTTGGTTTAGTTCTATGTATTGTATGGACCCATTCATGTTAATATAATCTGTTATTTCCTCTACTTTTTAGTATCTCTTGTCTATGTTATGTATGTATGTTTTGGTAT
This sequence comes from Pseudotsuga menziesii, assembly GCA_001517045.1. NCBI lineage: Eukaryota > Viridiplantae > Streptophyta > Pinopsida > Pinales > Pinaceae > Pseudotsuga > Pseudotsuga menziesii. The sequence continues at coordinate 214,085 of LPNX010060001.1, read as the reverse complement.
GTATTATTGGGAACCTTAGGTGATCTGTGAGATTACAACACTGATTGGTAATGTATTGCAGTGTGATATGTGTGATCTCATCCTCCCATGGTGCTTCCTTGGAAGGGTCGAGGCCTTGTTGTGCAGCATCTGAAAATTAGATGAAAACATAAATGTCAGTCAAAATACACACATCAACTGTAGGTGAATTTGAAATCAATATAAATTAAAGGTACTGATAACTAATATATATATATATATATATGCATTTAATGTACATGTCTCATGGGGAACCTCCCCACCAACACCAATAGTATCATCCTCTCCGATCACATGCATAGAGTGACTGCTGCTCGTCTTTCTAGCAGAAGCGTGTGTTGGCGTAGAACCTGTGAAAATAGAGACACACAAGTTGATTAAATATACACATGTGAAACAATTTAATTTGTTGTTTAACTAAAAAAAAAGAGTAGATCGTGCGCAATTGTATACTTATGAGTCCTTTGTTGACCTCCAGGGCAAGGAATGGCCGCAGATCTGCCAGTGTTGTGCCTTCAGCAAATCGAAGAACCCCACTATAGAGATGTATCTGCATGAAATAAGGCATAATAAATGCATTCAACATACAATATAAGATAAATGATAAATATGTCAATAGTAAAGATGTATATTTGAGATGATTAATATATCATCACATGGTGCAAATTAATAATGGGAAAAGGATCATGAGTGTGAGCACAATCAATAAGGAAATGACACATGCAAATGTTTTTTTCACAGATAGTTGATCTTGATCATTCATGTCATGTGTGTGAATGAAAAAGTGTTCTTCGGACTCATGTTTTTTTATTAAAGTTCGAAGCTCTGACTTTTCAGATCCCAATCCAGTAGTTCGGTCTCTAACTTTTCATTTCAATTTATTTTAAACTTTACCTATACACACAATTTATGTCAATATCATTTTTTTCCACTAGGTACAAGTCAACCATTTCATCAAGGATATTCAGAAAATATACAATAATATGTTCAACATGTCTAGCTATCTCGAATATATCATAACAACCCTATCCCTACCCTACTAACCTTAGCAAAAACAGAAACAAACGTAGATATGTGTTATGTCTTGATATAATTTATTATTGATAGTATACTATTATTGTATTATGTAGAATAATAGTTGTGCCAACACTTAGATCTATTAGGTAATGAATGCATGGAAATTGGGTCGACATGGCTCATGTGGACAAGTTAAAACTTCTCTATGGTGTGTCTAGTACACCACTACCCTATTGCTATTATTGCCATCAATATTTCTCCATTGCTATAGGTTACTTGGAAAATTGAACCTCCCATATGGGGATTAATGGGATAAAGAGAGACCTAGTATTTTAGTATATGCCTTATGCCTTTTTTATTGTGCTTACTCATTTATTTATTGCACAAGACCAATTGTAAACAACTCGAACATATTATTAATGCAATGAATGACATACATAGATTTCACATAAAATCGTAATGGCAAGGAGGACGTCTAGATGCAAGTCTCCATGGATTGATGAATGGGCATGGCTATTCTCATAACCTAAGGGAATAAGGAGGGAAATACTAACTTATCCTAACTAACCTATCCTGGATGGAAAATGTCAACGTCTTAATATATAAATTTATATATTATATTAGTAATATATTTTACTATTATTTTAAAATATTCTAAATTTATAATTTATAATTTTCAAAATCTTGAATATAAATCTATATATTTTTTCTAAAAATTATCAAAATATAATTTAATGTTAAATTATGGATTTCTATTAATTTTGTAATTTAATACTCTTTAAAGAATTTCTATTAATTTTTTAATTTGATTTTTTGTTAATTTACACACTTAAATTTATTAATATTTTTTTCCTTCAAAAAAATTAAAATATCAACATTTTCATAATACGTTTGAGCTTCAAAAAAACAAAAACACATACTTGTACACTTTTCAATAAACTAAAATCAAAATATGTCTAGTAAGTCAAAACATACATATCTTCTTTTATTATGAAAAATTATTTATAAGAAATATATATATAAAGAAGTAACATAATAATTTAATTGTAATTATAATTATTATATATATTTAAATATTTAAAAATTATAATATATATATAATTTTTAAATATTTAAATTTTAATATATATTAAAATATTTAAAGTAAAATATATGGGTTGTTTAGATAAATGTCTCTGCACGTTTAAAGTTTATGATTGTCTCACGTCTAGGGTTTGGATTTTTTTCAATCCTCCTTGTATTCTCAGAGGATTGAAAAAAATTGGGCAGCATTTTTGCGTGCCCGACACACATTTCAAAATTAAATCGGCAACATAAATCTTGCCGGTTGATAGAAATATTTATATAAACTATAAATTTAAGTTTTAAACTTAACAAATTTGAAAATTTTCAATTCTCCGTTTATTCTTGGAGGATTGAAAAAAATTGTGCAGCATTTTTGCTTTCCGGGAAAACATTTAAAAATTAAATTTAAAATAATTAACAAATTTCAATTGCGATTTTATAAAAATCCGGTAGCATTTATGCTTGTCGGCACACATTTCAAACATATTAGACAAAAAAAAACTAAAAACATCAATAAAAATTATCTTTTTCAATTTCAAACTAACATTTAAAAAATTAATTTCAAACTAACATTTGAAAAAAAAACAAAGTAACATTTCATTTAAATTTCAAAATAGAAATTTTGGGTGTTACCTCTAGGATCTGACGTCGAGATGGAAGGAGGAGGGGGGTGTCCCTTGCATAATATCTCGGTCGAGGTTGTAGTAGCTCGGTCAAGGGTTCTCTATTGCAACTCGATCGAGAGGTTGCAGTGTGGAAAATGGGGAATGGCCACGGCTGTCCGTGACCTTTTTTATAATTTTTTTTTAACATGGACCTCGAATGAGGTTTGGAGCTCGATCGAGGTTTGTAGCTCGATCAAGTTTTTGTTAAACTTTCAATCGAGTTTTTGTTTAACCCTTGATCGAGCTAGTAGTAGATCAATATAGGGTTTATCAAAAGCTCGATCGAGGGTTTGAAAAAACCTTGATCAGGGGATTATTAAACCCTTGATCGAGTTATTAATAACTCGATCAAGGGTGCACATTTTTATTTTTTTCCGAAAAGGATTTTCAAAAAATTGTTACCCACCTCCATGGATGCACCCCAAGCTGCGCACACTTTCGAACAAAAATAGGTCACATGTACGATACTTGCTACCTCGTATAGAGCATGAAATATTGATGGACACCATCAATAGCAGAGATGGTCAAAATGGCCTACCTGACTCGGTGCATTGCCAGGTATTACTAGATTGTCTAGTGTGGCTAGATTGTCAGGTGTGTTATTTAAACTTAAAAGTGCATGTTGAAGCACAATTTCAGTTATTTAGAATTAGTTTATTCCCAATGTAATAAACCTTTGATTGATGGATACCATTCACATACATAATACTATTCAGGGGATATTGGACACTATAAATATGATCCTACAACCTCAGGTGAGTTATCTATAAATCATGTTTGCACATTTTCATTGGGTTCTCTTTATTTTCTTATGAGAGTAAACTTTTTAGCATTTCATGTGCCTAGGATACAAACACCATATATGGCACATTAAAGGCACTAAGAACAACCCGGTGTCTTTAGAAACCAACAAATAAAAATTAGAAAATAGCATTCTCTCGAGTTGTTGCAATTTACTTTTTTTGATGTTTTTTATTTTAATGTACATTTAATTGCATTGATAGGTCAACTCTTGCAACTGTTGCATTAGTGGGTCAAATATGCAAAACCCTCGACTGTGCCTACGTTGGTAGGGTTTCCATATCGGCCTTGCCCATACATACTTGCAGGAGCCAATGTCATGCAATTTTGCTTCTCTATTTGGTTTTTCGCTCCTAGACCGAAAGTCATCAAGTGTCCCTCAACGAATTTTTCATGCGACTTTCAATTCAACATAACTCGAAAACTGGAGGTCGAATCAACAAACCGTTGATTGCATTGGTCAACTAGCATGCTATTACCTCTAGGTGGGTATTTCCCTTGTTTTTTCAAGGCCCAGTGACTTCATTGTGCATTGATTTTGTAAACTAGATTTTTTCTCAGTTTCCTTCAATGCAACTCTAGCATTATTGTGTCAACACATGAAAACCCTCGACGATTCCTATGTTTGTAGGGTTCCCATATAGGCGTTTCCCATACATACTTACAAGATCGAACAACATGCAATTTTGTTACTCCATTTTTTTTTCGCTCTCAGACCGAAAGTCACCAAGTGTCCCTCAACGACATTTTCATGCGACTTTCAATTGGACATAACTCGAAAAACGGAGGTCGAATGGAATAACTGTCAACTATGTTTGTCTCCTAGCATGCTATTACCTCTAGGTGGCCCTCTCCCTCATGTTTTCAAGGCCCAGTTACTTCATTGTGCTTTGATTTCCTAAACTAGGGTTTTGCTTAGTTTCCTTCAATGCAAATCTGGCATTGGTGGGTCAACTTTGCAAAACCCTCGAACGTACCTCTGTTGGTAGGGTTCGCATATCAACCATTCCCATACAGACTTGCAAGAGCCAACAACATGCAATTTTGCTGCTCCTTTTGGTTTTTCTCTCCCGGACCCAAAGCCACCAAGTGTCCCTAAACGACATTTTCATGCGACTTTCAACTCGACATAACTCAGAAAACAGAGGTTGGATCTAAGAATCATCAAATTTGTTGGTCTCTGGGAATGCGATTACCTCTAGGTGGCCCTATCCCTCATGTTTTCATGGCCCAATGACTTCATTGTGCATTGATTTCATAAACTAGGGTTTTGTTCAATTTTATTTCAATGCAACTCTTGCATTGATGGGTCAACTCTGCAAAAACCTCGATTGTGCCTGTGTTGGTATGGTTCCCATATCATCCTAGAGATCACAAGATATATTATTCCAATACTAAATTATAATCCAACAACACACATAATAAAACTAGGGTTCACCAAGTGTCCTCTTTAGGTTTATACCATTAGATTGGTTTTATGACCTATTTACAAGTTATGAGATGGAACTAGGGTTTTCTGACCTCTTTACAAGTTATGAGATGGAACTAGAAACACATGTACATGTACAAATTGCAACTAGGGCTTCATAAACTACAAATTGCATGCTATAACTAGGGTTGATAAGTTATGAGATGGAACTAGGGTTTTATGACCTCTTTAGGTTTGAAGATCAAATTAGATTGGTTAGTATCATTTAAGTAGAAACCAAAAGGCCATATACCTATGCTATGCACATACATGAAACAAAATGAATAGGGTTGAACATGGATCACACGTGGAAGTTCACATGCATGCATGACTTAGAAGCAGAAACACATGTACATTAATAACAAGCAAAACCAACTAAGGTTTATATGACCTCTTTAGGTTTATGTCATTAGATTGGTTTTATGACTTATTTACAAGTGATGAGATGGAACTAGGGTTTTATGACCTCTTTAAAAGTTATGAGATGGAACTAGAAACACATGTACATGTACAAATTGAAAACCAACTGGGGTTTCATGAACTACAAATTGCATGATATAACTAGGGTTGAGAAGTTATGAGATGGAACTAGGGTTTTATGACCTCTTTAGGTTTGAAGATCAAATTAGATTGGTTAGTATCATTTAAGTAGAAACCAAGAGGCCATATACCTAGGCTATGCACATACATGAAACAAAATGAATAGGGTTGAACATGGATCACAAGTGGAAGTTCGCATGCATGCAGGACTTAGAAGTAGAAACACATGTACATCAATAAAAAGAAAAACCAACTAAGGTTTATATGACCTCTTTAGGTTTATATCATTAGATTAGTTTTATGACCTATTTACAAGTTATGATATGGAACTAGGATTTTATGACCTCTTTACAATTATGAGATGGAACTAGAAACACATGTATATGCACAAATTGAAAACCAACTAGAGTTTCATGAACTACAAATTGCATGCTATAACTAGGGTTGAGAAGTTATGAGATGGAACTAGGGTTTTATGACCATATACCTAGGCTATCCAAAAACATGAAACAAAATGAATAGGGAAAAATTAAGATACTTATGTGAACAATTTAATCCCATTGTCAATTGAAATCATCAGTATAGACTTCATATTTGTATGTGTTTTGTAGCAAGTTTCAAGAACTAATGTATGATACTCGTTGGACATATAATTCACCCTTTATGTCCAATCAATGCACCTTCATAATAAGAAATAATCATTTTAACAAACTTCAGATTTTGTTTAAAAAAAACAGTAAATAAATGATTTAAACTCAGAATTTGTAGTTTAAGGTAAAGATGGTAGGGTAAGGTTCTAAGGTAGTATAGCATGGTGTGCATGGTATGGTTATGATGTTAGTGTATGGTATTATGTTAGTATGGTATGGTATCATATGGTATGTTAGTATGGTATGGTATGGTATGATGTTATGATTTTAGTGGTATGGCTATGATGTTATGATGTTAGTGTATGGAATTTAGGTAGTGTATGGTATCGTTATGATATAACTAGGGTTTTATGACATCTTTAGGTTTGAAGACCAAATTAGATTGGTTATATCATTTAAGAAGAAAATAAAAGGCCATATACCTAGGTTATGCAGATACATGAAACAAAATTAATAGGGTTGAACATGGATCACAGATGGAAGTTCACATGCATGCATGACTTAGAAGTAGAAACACATGTATGGTGTTATGAAGTTAGTGGTATGGATATGATGTTACTGTTATGATGTTATGATGTTAGTTTTATGATGTTAGTGTATGGAATTTAGGTAGTGTATGGTATGGTTATGATGTTAAAAAGTTGATGATAGCCCTACATGGGTTGCTAATTGAACCATGATCTTCTTATTTCATTAAGGATGGATTTCTAAAGTTATATATCTTTCTGATTTTCATAAATACAATTCATTTGTGCTGGTATTGTATGAAGTTTTGATTATCTTTGTGGGCTGTCCTAAACAACTTATGATGTGGTGTCTAGTGATTATCTCCCATGGTGTTGATCTAGTGATTATTTTGGAACACCTTAGTTGGATGAGTCATAAATTCTTCCTTGAAGTATTGGAGATCTTCAGATAGTTAGTAGGATATGTCATGATAAGGTCTATAATATCATAATATCACATAGGTAAACCACACATTATCATTTTAATTAAAAAAATACTCAATGAAAGACATAGGTAAACATATCTGAAAGGAATATAATAAATATGATGTTCCAAAATCAATTCAACCATATATATAAATTTGAACCTTGCTTTATATTATATGAACATATAATATTTAAAAAATTGGCATCCCATGGCCATAATACAAAATAATGGATCAAACTATACATATGTATGCATACAAACAAAACTTTGCATGTATGTATCCCCCCTATACATTAATTTTATTTATCCCCCCTTTCACGTCCACTATCAATGTCTTGTGAGAATTTTATCTTTCTTTTCTGGCTACTCAGTGGTGATCCTAAATGCTGAACAAGAGGGACAAATATCATTTGCGGAGACTAAAAACAAACCAAAATTTGTAAGTTAGCTTACCAACCTATAAAATCTCTATGTACATTTATTCAAATTCCAAACCAATCTAACATTTTTAATTATGTCCGTGAGTAAGTTATGGTTGGTCATTGCGTAAGTGATGGTGCCTCACTAGAAATGACACCAATTGGGTGCTCTTAAAGCACCACTTGCTCACTATCAAGCTGCATAAAATAATATATGTGTCAATGTTAGCAAATCAATCGGTGCATGAAAAACATACTTGCATGTACAAATAAAACTATACTACATGGAGGGACAATGACATTTTCACAGAAATAAAAACATACATGTACCTTTTTGGGGGAGGGGGGAGGGTAGAGGTGGGTGAGAGATGACCCCAATTGGGTGCTCTTCAAGTACCACTTGCTCACTATCAAGCTGCATAACATAATATATATCTCAATGTCAGCATATCAATTGGGCAACAAGGAAAAAGATACTTGGATGTACAAAAAGCAATATAAGAAAGATAAGCAATATTATATAAATATACCTAGGGGTCGTAAAGAGGTGTGTAACCAGTGGGTGGAACAAATGAAAACAGGCTAAAAGGATCTTCATATGCATTAGCGAAGAAGGCCACTCGTTGGACATCATAATCAAAATTACTTTCCTACGTACAAAAGCATAAATATACAATTACACAATTTCACATAATTAAAAAAGTACATGTTGAATCATTAAAAGCACAATTAAACTAAAGAGAGACATAAACATACCTAATGGGGGGTCATAGGTGGGTCACCAACAACATTGATTTGGTGCTCTTCAATTACCATTTCCTTACTAGAATCCTGCATGAAGTAAGATATTCCAATGTCATATAATAAAAATAAAACGACACATATACTACATGGACATAAAATGATGTTTTCAAAGAATGCGAAACATACATCCTGGAGGAGGGGGAGAGGTGGGTCACCAAAAACCTGCATTTGGTGCTCTTCAAGCACCATTGGTTCACTAGATTCCTGCATAAAGTAACATATGTCAATGTCAACAAATACAAAGAAAACGAGACATATACTATATGGACAAAAAATGAGGTTTTAAAAGAAAGAAAAACATACATGTACCTGGGGGGAAGAGGTGGGTCACTAACAACCTCGATTTGGTGCTCTTCAAGCACCACTATCTCACTATATTCTTGCATAAAGTAACATATGTAAATGTCAACAAATACAAATAAAATGAGACATATAGTACATGGATGGACAATGCATTTTTCAAAGAAAGAGAGACATATACATACCTGGGGGAGGGGCAGAGGTGGGTCACCAATAACATCTATTTGGTTCTCTTCAAGCACCGTTGCCTCAATATATTTCTGCATAAAGTAACATATGTCAATTTTAGATAATACAAAAAAATTGAGACATATGCAACATGGACGAAAAATATTTTTTCAAAGAAAGCGAAACATACATGTACCTGGGGAGGGGGAGAGAGGGGTCACCAATAAAAAAGGTCATTCGACTGGAATAAATATCATGCTACGAAACAAAACATAAAGATACAATTAGAAAATTTATAATGATTAAAAGCATACATGTTGAATTATTAAAAGCATAATTAAAATAATACCTATGTCTAGGAATCTTCTTGTACATGCGAGGGACTTTGCTGGGATTCCACAAACTCATCCTGCCCACCCTACTTAAAACATATTGTATCCAGATTAGGACATATTCAATGTTGCAATCTCTACTATAAATATGTAAATAATGATGACAAATTAAAAATTAAAGTTCTTATAGCTAATGTTGAAGCACCAAAACCATATGCAACATTGACCTTTGCATCAATGTTATCAACATCAATCGTCATACTATGCGAATATGGGGTGTTATGGGGGACACCAATTGTATATTTGTTCACATAAATTGATAGATAATTAAATATAAATAAATTACGAAACAATTGAAAATTGTGATATAAAACAAAATATAATATGTAAAGAATAAGTTTTACTTACATATCGAAGTAATCCATCGTCCCGGAACTCTGAAGCAAATCCATAGAACATGCCTCCACATGTTGTGCAAGGGTGTGGAATAACACAATGCTCTGAACCCTCTACGTCTCCAATGCGATCTGTAGCTCTAGTACGGTCTTGAGACCTAGTAAGTGGATCCTAAGTCTGCGATGGGCCAACCTCAGAAGTGCCAACCCCTTGGCATACATTTCCTTCGACAACATTCCCATGTTGAAGTAATGTATTTTCCAATTTGAATAAGGCCTCTTGTGTATCATCAATCATGGGACCCGCAGGAGGATAAACCCGAGGGGGTTTTGGTGTGCATGGAGGGCGTGGAACATGGTTAGGATCATTCCTAGACACTTCCCTATCTTGGGGCATCCCATGACCCAAACCCTTAGCCTTTAAAATATCAAAATAGTTCACATGTTTCCCAAAGATGACTTCTGCATACAACATCCTTAGGAAATAGAATGGGATGTCTCTATTCCCATGAGGGTCTTCATTGAAGACCATGTACCAACGATCCATCCAATTGGTTTTCAAATTTGGTTCCATGCACCAATTTATGGAAATGTGTGCTCGAATGGTGGGTGGAACCAATCCGGTGCTAGGGTATCGAAATAATGAAAACAATTGGTGTTTGGTTATATTTAGTTTTTTTATTTCTTTATAGGTCAAACCATTTGAATAGTATTGCCTCATGGATTCTCTATACGAGCTAATGTTGTACAGTGCTCCCTGAGCATTGACAATTGTGTTTGTTATGGTATCCAGTGCCTCGGCTAATGATTGTCTCAAATGTTCCCCCTGTCTAAACAATGAGCTAAGGCACCTCAATGCACCCAAACGAGCTAGAATCTTTGAATTCTAGTCTTGTTCCCCCTCCATGTTTGGGTTTGTGTTCGTGTTCATGTTTGTGTTTGGTTCTTGGTTATTAGTGGGTTCATTTTGCACATTTTCTTCAACATTTATGTTCTCTGTTTAGATTAAAATAACAAATTCAAAATTGTTTTAATATTTCATTGTTTGATTTAATTCAATTATTTTTATTAAATTCGTTTTAAAAATTAAAAAGGAACTATAAAATTAACAAACACAAACAAAAATTGAAAGAAATTTTGAAGGAAATGACCACTTACCTTCCACTGGATCCAACTTCTAAATTGGCCCTTCCAAATTCTCCTCCAAAGCCCTCAAACTCAAATCGTTGATGCAGTTTTTTGCATTCCCGTTATCGTGTCGTTGACTGTGAAATAAGATATTGAGGTCGCAAGCCTCGTTTTTTGGGGGGGGGGTTTGCAAATTGTAAGAGCGATATATTGCACTTGTAATTTGTAACTCTTAAAAGACACAAGTACGATATATCGCACATGCGATATTGACTAACTAATCTTTGCCTCGATTTTGGGCTCAGGTTTTCCGAAACTAGCCACAATAATGCATATGCGTTATAGATTTACAAATCAGAGATGCATTTTTTATTTCTAAAGTGGCACTAAAAAGTGGAACCAACTTCGTGGGAGCGCCTAATATAGATAAGTAGTAAGCCAATATCCATGTAGTTTAATTTTATATTTTGAAAGTATTTTTGTGTATCTATATATGCATGTATGTATAGATTTGTTTATTATAGTGTGAGTACATTAATGCTTTAAAATAATAGTATGTCAAGAGATCAATGCCAAAATACACCTTAAAAATATATTTTTATCAAATTTTATTTCAAAATTACCAAAGAAAATATGTCCACGCTAGATATAGAATATTAAAGGATGATAAATATTAGCATTTTTAGGCTATCTATTAAGTATCTTCTTTCTTTCCATGTATTTGTTCTTCACATGATTGGTGTGTATTTATTCTTCATAAAAGTCCACTCTTTACAAACTAGATTAAAAAAAACCCATACAAATAAAGTAATTAGAAGAAAGGTGAATGATTTAACAACACACTTTGTGCACGAGGAATGACCTTTTATACATGTTATGGAGTTACTTTCTCTTGTTTGTGGTATATAATATTGGAGTGATATATGATGTTAAGCCAACCATGGGCAGTGTTATGAATGAGGAACTTCATACTTTTTTCTTATAAAAAAATGCCAAAGTAAGGTTCTTATAGATTTGTTATTGTTATGGGATATATTCTTCAAAGTTAGGTTGTGTGGTTCTTTTATTTTCTTTGAGAAATTTGGTCCTTTAGGATTAGGAAGGAATGGTAGAATTAGATGCAATTTAATTTGGGTTATTAGATATTTATACTCATTCAATTAAAGGATTTGAGCTTCTCCGTATTGGATCATGGTTAATTGGAGGTCACTGCATCTAATGCTAGAAGAGGAAATCAAACAATAGTCTATATGTTGTGCTCCCCTATGATAATTCTTGTGTGTTTCTTTGAGACAAGCATCAAAATATTGTGATTTTATAAATTTATGAATTTTATCATTTTTGTTATTCTTTTTATGATAATTCAAATGGAGTAGGTTAAACTTTGGGTTATCATAGCTAGACTTTGTTTATATAATTGTAGTTAAATTGTAAATTTTCATTTCTTAAATTACATTTTAAATTCATAAAAGGATTTAGCCTCTAGAATATGCCTATTTCATTCTATTTTGCTTGATTGAAATATCTTACTACAAAACACACTATTTATGAGTACTCAATGATGGATAATATAGATTGCATACAAACAAAATCACATGGATAAGAACATGGATTGCAATGTGTGATTGATAGATGTTGGAAAGAGAAAGAAAGGAATCTAAAAATGGAAAGATTTGATGTATGCTTACCTTGTTTGGCCCCTATTTAGTTTGTCCTTTGAATATGCTATCCACAAAATTAAACAATGTGTTTATCTCTGTATTAAAAATTCATTCACTCATATGGTAATTAAGTATGATGGCAATGGTGAATACTTGGGCTTGTGTTTGGATGATTTGGAAATTGTAGCATTATAGTTGATATTTTTTTAGGACTTCTAGAATTCAATGTAATTGGAAGTCATTAATGTTGGAAAATGCAAAAAGAGTGATATAAGTAATATACAAAATCTCAAAAAATGATGCTTTATTTAATTTTAAAAAGGACTTGCTCCGATGTTGTTAAGACTATATTGATGGTAACCATGTTGGTTGAGAGGTTTCATGTTATAACCACTATGAATCATATAGGATCCTACCATTATTTATTGGTGGAATGAAAGAATTGAGATTGTTGTGTCTTAAGGTTATTATGCATGGTACAGATTTATGGAATATGTGTTTTATAGTAATAAAACCATGGCTTGAAAAATTTGTCCAATAAAGTGGCAACAATAAATTTAAAGCTTGCTTGATTTGTCAAGAGAGAGGAATCACTTGTCCACAACATTTTGTCAATCATGTCTATTAAAAGTGTTTCAAAATCCAAGGTTTTGGGGATTTTGAGTTTCATTGAGAATATTCTAAATTTGGAATTTGCTTCATCTTCTTTGGGATAATAAAAGACAAAGCATTACAAGACCTCAAAAACTTGAGCTAGTTTCTTTCTAAATTGTTGGGAAAATATGTAACACATTCAAAATTAGTGATTTGATTTGTGGATTACATGTTACCATTCTTAGGTGACTAGAAATAATAAGCATTTCAATTCATAGAATCACTCTCACTTAGTATATGTCTAATATTCAAGTGCTTATTTACTATACATTGAAAGGGATTTTTAAAATTGACCCTTCTTGTCGCTAATTTGTGATGTTACTCAAGGTAGAGGCCCTGGTCTACACCATGAAAAAATATTAGTCAATGCATTGTTTTGGGATTTTTTTTACTCAAAACACCAATTAGATTTTAGTTTCCTCTTTTCAACCATATCACCATCCTGCAATAACTTATCGGCTTATTATTGCATCTTTTTGGAGCAATTTCTAGTTAAATTAATATGCGGATAAGCATTTAGATATCTCATATTTTGGACTTCCTTGAGCACATCAACAAGATTAACCCAAGTGTAACAAGTGTATAATAATGATTCATTTTAAATATATCTTGATTAAGATTTAAATAAACTTCAGTTAAAGTATCCTTACCAGCAATTTTACTTTGTGGCTGTGCTAATATATTTTAGCCTTTATTTAAAGCCAACTATCTTTAAAAAAACACCCTATCTTTTAAATTCCCTCCCTGTTCAGTCTGTTTGAAAGAAAAAAACAGGGATTCTGTTTTGATCAGTGGCAAGAGCTATCCATTGAGCTGCAGAGCATTTAATGGTGCTGTAGCAAGCTTGATGATCATTGGATCTTGAGCTGCTCAAAATCCAACAAGCCTGATGCAGCCGCATTAAATGCTCTACAACTCAATAGATAGCTCTTGCCTTAATCTGCTCTTATTCGACAAAAATGGCCTCTCCACTACAAATCCTGCACCCTGTAAACCTTTTATTTCGTAAAGAATGCACCCCATTTTCTTAACATCGGGGATCCCAAGGCAAAGCCTATACAGGAATGGACTGAGAAGCTTCCTAGTTGATCATCTAATTGCAGCCGTTGTCGAGCATTTCACGGTGAAGTAGAGTTTTGCAGACAACAACGGCCTCGTCGACTGTCAAAAACAGCCATTTCTTCCCGATAAGTTCCGTAAATTTTGAATTGTTCAGCTTCTCTATCGTCTGCCTCCCGGGATTCGCCATTACAAGCTGCCGATCCGCAAATAAGATTTAATACAGCGCAATGATCGATCAATATGACATAGAATTATTTGGACTTTAAGCTGTGCTTCATACCTGAAGTCCTCGCAGATCCAATTTCTTTTTCATCTCCTCAAGGGCGCTAATTCCGCTTGTATCGATGCTACTCACAGCTTGGAGGAATTATTAATGGCACGATGTCAGGAAATGGATAATCATTTGACAAGGCAAGCATAGTCAAAATCAATTAGGTCGTTACAGAAAATACTCACGAGCCATATCCAGGACTACGTAGCTGAGAGTTTGATCATGCTTTTCTTTTTCATCTTCGATCCATCTAATTATCCTGTCATCCTCAAAAGCAGAGAGAATTAAACAATTTGGTACTTACGAAATTAATGAGACTTTACATTTCTGCTATCGAATGGAAATGAATCTTTTCGCTTCTAATATCCAAAGTAAACAAAGCATGCCAATGTCAAAAACGAAAAAAAAACATGCGTTTATCTCTTACATCGAAGCCCAAAAGACACCAGGAAAGAAATTCGAACTTAAGCCTTGACAAATTTTTAGAGACGGGTAGATATCGATAGAAAGCAAACCAAGCAAACCTTTCTTGCAGATAGCTGGAGTTGGCGAAAAAAATTGGAGAATCTATCCGCAGTATGAGAATACCCTGAACTCTGTGTGCATCAGGATATTGCTCTGTGCTTCTGTACACAGTCGTTCCAGGAATGTTTCCCAGAACTGAAGTATGAGGCCTCATGACGTGCATCAACAATCTTACCAATGAGATGGATACCTGCAATATAATAACAGAAATTGATTAGATTTTTTTTTCATCAAAACCGCCCATCTTTTAGTTAAGCTGATCCAAACTCTTAATACAAATTTGATAAGATTTTTGTTGACAAACCACCCATCCAAACTCCTATGCTTATGGATTTGCTGGTAATGGGATAATAAACCTAGAGGATTTGCACTTTTTGGGTAATGCTATTGATGATTTTCATGATTTAAAATGTAATTTGAATATACAATTTCAACTACCTAAAACTCTAATTCAATTTCCACATGAACTACAATTTTATCAATTTCCACTTAATTTTGCTTTAAAAAACGGCCCGATGCCAATGGTTGATCATCAAACGTCCATGATCTTCTTGGTTTGAAATTTGTTTGATTTTAAATTTCTAGAAAGATTTAGTTCTAATAATTTAAAATTAGCAAACCAGCATACTTTCTTGCCTAGATCAAGTCAGTAATTAAAATTAGCAAACCAGCATACTTTCTGGCCTGGATCAAGTCAATAAGGATCAAATGGTTGAAAGATATGGATGGAATGGAAGAAATTCTGATTTTTTTTTTAATAAACCAATATGGTGAGACTTTTGGACCAGACTCTTTTACCTAGACAAGTTCCTACTTCACTTCACTTCCACAAATTTGTCTCTTTTACAACTTTGACAAGTTTACTTTGACCACTTGATTTAACTAGACAACTTGTCGATTTTACAACTTCAACTTAACCACTTTTAGTGGAATTTCATAAAGAAAGTTTCTTAGTCTACATACTTATGAAAACAATAATATTTTTAACTCACAAGTAACATGAAGTAAAACTCCGCACAACAACAACTCCAAAGAATCATAAAAACGTATAACCAAACATTTAGGAAGACTTATGTTAAAACCCCGAACTTTTACTTGGTGAAAGTTTATGGATTCTTTGATCTTTCACTCTAATCGTAAATGTAAACAACATTTACACAAGTAATTATGCATAGAATGTGTAGCTAAATAAACCTGTATTTCAACCATAAACTATTTGATTATATATATAACTTGTGGAGAAATAACAAAAGGATAATACAAACTTGTCTCTCTGACATATTCTTTTACAGAGCTTCAACTCTTGGAGAGAATCAAACACGTAGAAGCTTGAGCTTCAACTCTATTGCTTCAATCTCTCTTCTCCTTTTTGCTCTCTCTGAGTCTTTTTTTTTAATTTACAATCTTCTTCTTCTATTTATAGGCAACTTGGAATTTGCTTCTTCATGATTCTATTGTCTCAACATTAAAGAGTGTAATAACTATCTACCTCAAAACTTACCTTCATAAATTAATTCGACTGGTTTATATATGAGAATCGTGAACTCTTCATCTTGTCAGACTGTCTGACATAGTTTGAACTGATAAAAACTCTGACAGAGTCGGTTCAGATCTGATAGAGATCTATGAGTGATTAATATTTCCAACACTCTATTGCTTTTTATGAGTAGCATCGAGAGCCATTCTTTTAGGAGAATGGGGCCACCTGGTCTCGTACCACGGTGAAGACTCAACCCAGTGTTAAGAGAGCATTATGTTGAATGGTAGATATCTCGTATGGGACCATGATATAGACCCAACTCTTCCCTAGGTAGACTCAAACCAGTGTTGAGTGACCATTTTGTTGAATGGTAGACATATGGTATGTGACTAGGATGTGGACCAGTCTAGTATTGGTAGACTCAACTTAGTTCTGAGTAGCCATTCTCTTGGAGAATGAAGACACCTGGTATGTTACCAGAAAGGCATTGTAAGCCCTAGACTGGGTCTAGGCATGTGTGAAACTCTAACCCTTGATCTATGGGCTTTATGTACTTCTCCAAGGACTAACTACCCTTGGTTAAGTTACCCTAGTACCAGATCTAGGTATCACACAAAGTGTGAAATAAAAGCATTAGTAACTCTCTTGGTTTATGATGATGTACTTTTGGAATTAAAAGGACCATAAGTAATGACCACAGGGGAAATTGGAAAAATGATAAAGTCAAAAGTCAAAAATACAAAAGGACTTTTGGACCACAGATGAAAGTCAAAGATAAATAAGGACTTTTGGTAAAAGTAAAAACTACTTAAAATGACCTTTTTGGTAAATAGGTAAAAGTAAAATTAGGACAAGAATCAAATTTTATTATTTTATCTTTCCTAACTTTGGCCCACTTACAGGTGAATGAACATAAAAGAAGATCAAGTCTTCTCATTATCACACACACATTTTGCTCTCACAGGTACAACTACTAAAGATTGAAGAAGAAATATGTGAATGTGCCCTAGCATGGATGAGTCTGGCTAGGGCACTCACATGTGTTTTTTATCAAACCCTATCCTAGGGTTTCATTGCAATATTTTACAGTATTATGGTTTTACCCTAAACCTATTAGCAGGAACTGTTTTTCTCAGCTCACTTTCTATGGGAAAATTCTCCACATATTTTCGGGTAGGCTAAAAAATTCACCAAGAAATTCAAGGGCATAGTGAAATTCTATTACGGGAATCCTTCTTTGTTCCTTGCTTCCCTCCTTCATCTGCATGCTCCTTTGGTTGCCCCTCGATTACTTCCCAGGAAGGCCACACATAGCCTGTGGGCTATTAGCACAAAGACTAAATTATGTAGCAGACCCTAGGTCTACCAATAGACAACTCGATGGCTTTGGGCAGGTTTCCCTTAACCTACAAAAACCACATGATACCTTTGGTAGCTCTCCAAGAGCTTAGGATCGGTCTGTCTTAGGTCTATCAGAGCTCTAGCTTGCAAGACAGAGTCTGCTAGACCTCGGTCAATAGAAGATAGGCCTGTAGGGACCGTGGGAAGTCAGATCGGCCCTCTGGGGAGCATTGAAGTGAACTAGGTCATTTTGGGCAGAACACGAAGCAAGCAAACAATCCATCTCACGCAAATCTTGGCAGGATTCCATTAAATTCGGGGAGCAAGAAATAGATCTGGGAAGCCTCCTTTTGATAAGGCAGTGGGCAGAAATAAATCTAGGTGGCAGATAGGCCTATTTCGGGAAGATCTGATAAAATTTTGGGTAGACAGACTTTATCAGTCTAGGCACGTTTTATCAGCCTAGTCAAACTTTTTAGTTTTGGACATTCAGGGAAGACTTTATTAGTCTGGGAAGCCCTTATCAGAATCTTTGCAGTTAGGGAAGAAAGCCCTAAATTGCATATTTTATGAGTCTCAATAGTCCTTATCAGTTTCGGGTAGCTAGGGAAGAAATCCCTAAATTATATTTTTTTTGGAAATTATATTTTCTTGTAAATTGTGGATCTTGTGTAACTGTGGCGTTAAACCCTGTTAGGGTTTCGGTAACTTTTTGATTAATTTCTAAGTCATCTCATTTTCGAGATGAGCTACTAATGCTTTTGGGGGGGGGGGGGGGGGTTGTCCTTTGAAGGTTTTCTCAGTGAAAAAAATCTCGTGTCTATTGTGTTGATGTGATGAATGTGTTTTCCTTACTACACTTGTCATTTGTTTAAGTTCATCTACAAATTTTAAGTATTTACACTAATGTTAAAATTCAACATGGCATCAAATCTTAGCATGTAAAAACACAGTAAAAGGACATTTCTGTTGTTTTTACTATATCTTGGGATAAGATTTGTAGATCTAACATTTGACTAATGGACAAAGATGGCCACCAATGGTTTCAAACCGAATGAGAATCTCTGTGGTTCAGCCAACTTCAACTCATGGAAAGCCAGTTTGATAGACATTCCAGATGAGAATGACTTGGATGACATTGTTCTTAATGTCACAGAAGAGCCAACAACAAATACTGGTAGGCTTGCTTACAAAAGTAAGCAAGGTAAGGATAGAAGAATCATCTATGATTCTGTCAGTTTGTCAATGATGCCCAACATCACCAATTTAAAGACTGATAAAGAATGTTATGATACTTTGGTCAACCTCTATGAAAATAAGGCTCTCAGTCAGAAGAGAGTCTTGAAGAAAATGCTACAAAATTTGAATCTGAACAAAGATGAAAGTGTTGGTTCCTTCTTCAAAAAGATTGCACAGGTAAGAATCAACTCATTTCGATTAGTATTACTATTGATGATGATGACCTTGGACAAACAGTGGTTGATGGTGTCCCAAACTCTTGGGAAACTTTCATGGCATCCGTTTGTTGACGAGAGAATCATTTAACCTAAGTTGAAAGGATTTGGCATGATTGCATAGAAGAAGAAGGAAGGAACTCTGGCAAGGTAGCCAAGGAAAGTGACCTTGCACTTGCAACAAAGACAAAGAAGTTTAAGAAGCCTTTTCCCTCAGAAAAAGAAGGGAAAGAAACCTCAGGGTAAGTTTTCAGACATGTCTAAAATTGAATGTTATAGTTGCCAAAATTTTGGACATTATGCCAAAGACTGCAGGTAGAACAAGAAGAAACCCAAAAGAAGGTTTCATGCATTTGCTGCAAAAGCAGAAGAAGAAGAAGAAGAAGAAGAAGGAGATAAAGTACTAAATAAGAAGAAGAAAACCAAGGATAACAAAGAAGAAGAACCTAAAAGAGAGTATTGCTTGGTTTCTTCTCTCTCAGGTTCCATAACTGATAGTGCTATCTCTTGGTTGGTAGATAGTGGTGCCTCTAAGAACATGACAAGTAACTATGAATCTCTCACCAGTTACAGAAAGAATAAGTTCATCACTCAAGTAGAACTTGGAGATGAATTTGCTTACAAGATTGAAGGAGTTGGTTCTACCTCACTTCAACTTGACTCAGGTATGATTCCTTGTATTGATGATGTCTTATATGTTCCTAGTTTAAAGAAGAACCTTCTATGTGTTGCTAGCTTAGAGGAAAAGGGTTTCAAAGTCCTCTTCATGGAAAAGAAATTCCTTCTATGGGAAAAGGATAAAGACCTAAGCTCAGCAGTATAGATTGTGGTTTAATAGGGAGGCCTTTACAAGGTTTCCAATGATCCCACCCATGTAGTGGATCCATGTGAGCTATGGCATAGAAGGTTTGAACACCTTCACTGCAAAACACGTCCATGATTACATAAGATAGTTGGAAGAGATGTGGTTTTCCATGAGAAGTCTGTGTATCAAACACAAGAGATTTCAAAGGAAGATGAAGTACCTCCACTAGAGTTTCTAGTTTCAGAAACTCACAGGGAGGAAGAGGAATTTGAGGATCAAATTCCAGATGTTTCTAAGAACACTGAAAATCCATCAAAAGAACTACTTAAAGTTCCTCCTTAGGAGATCAGCTTGGTATCAAGAGATGGTACAAGAAGGTGAGAAGCATAAAGCTCCTCTCGAGATTTCCAGAGAAAGACCTCAGAAGTACTCAGGCCTTATGGTTCATCTTGACAGTACAGAACCTCCATCATACAAAGAAGCAACAAGTCAACATGTATGGTTTGATCCCATGATTGAAGAGTATAGTTCAATCATGAAGAATGATGTGTGGGAAGTTGTTCCCAGACCAACAAGAAAGTCAGTAGTGACATTTTCTCTTGTTACCAGGTATACAACCTTTAGAACCATCATTTCACTTGTTGGATTATTTGAATGGAAGTTACATCAGACAGATGTAAATTTAGTTCTCCTCAATGGAAATATTGAGATGGAAGCTTATGTTGAACAACTTGAAGGCTTTGTGAAGAAAGCTTTGTATGCTCCAAGGGTTTGGTATGCAAGGATGGATGGATTTCTCCATGGCTTGGGTTTTTCCAAGAGTATAGCTAAGTCTAACTTGTAATTTGAGGTTGTTCATAATCATGTCTTGATACTTGTTCTATATGCAGATGACTTGTTCCTTACAGGTGCTGAACAAGTGATAGAACAGTGTAAGAGGGAGATTACCTCTGAATTTAAGATGAAAGATCTTTAATTAGTGCATTAATTCCTTAGCTTAAAATACCGGAAAAATACAGGAAACATCTTTTTGACACAAGGAAAGTATGTAGGAGACATCTTGCAAAAATTTGGGATGTAGGATTATAAGTCTATGGGCGTACCCATGACCATCAACTTAACAAAGTTGGGTGACTCAGCTACCAATTCACAGAGTATGGACTCTACTCTGTATAGACAACTTTTTGGATCCTCAATGCACCTTGTGCATACGAGACCAGACACAGATAATGCTCTGAATCAGTGCATGTCCAACAGTTATGGGCTCAGGGTTACTTCCGATAGTGGAGTAATGTTATCTGGATATACTAATTCATATTGGGTTGGAAGTGTAGTTGAGCAGAAAAGTACCTCTGGTTATTTCTTCAGAATGGGATCATCAATGATCTCTTGGACCAATGGGAAGTAGGATTCCTTAGCTCAGAGTATAGTTGAGGAAGAGTATATTGCTGCAAGTGATTCCTACAAGGAAGTAGGTTGGCCTAGAAAACTGATATTTGATTTGTTTGAGGGAAATATTGACTCAATGATCATCTAGTGCGATAATTAGAGTTGCATAAAGATTTTGGAGAACCCATTGTTTCATGTTATATTGTAGCACATTGAAATGAGGTATCATTTCATCATAGAACCAGTGTAGAGAGGTGCTCTGAAGTTGCAATACATTCGTATGGATGAACAGATTGCAAATATCTTGACCAAGTGACTGTTAGCATCAAAGTTCGTGTACTTTCGTGACATGGTTTGTATGGCAGAGAATTCCTATCTCGCTAAGAACGAGTGTTTACTTTTCTGAGCAGCATCAAGAGTCACACTCTTAAGAAAATGGGGCCACCTAGTCCGAGACCACGGTGAAGACTCAACCCAGTGTTGAGTGACCATTTTGTTGAATGGTAGGCATCTGGTCTGGGACCATGATACAGACCCATCTCTTCCTTGGGTAGACTCAACCCAGTGTTGAGTGATCATTCTGTTGAATGTTAGACATCTGGTCCAGGACTACGATGTGAACAAGTCTAGTACTGGTAGACTCAGCTTAGTTCTGAGTAGCCATTCTCTTGGAGAATGGAGGCACCTGGCCTGTTACTAGGAAGGAACTGTAAGCCCTATACCGGGTCTAGGAATGTGTGACACTCTGGCCCTTGATCTATGGGCTTTGTGTACTTCTCTAAGGATTAGCCACCCTTGGTTAAGCTACCCTAGTACCATATCTAGGTATCACACAAAGTGTGAAATAAAAGCATTAGTAACTCTCGTGGTTTATGATGATGTAATTTTGGAATTAAAAGGACCACAGGTAATCATGATAGGGGCACTTGGAAAAATGATAAAGCCAAAAGTCAAAAATACATAAGGACTTTTGGACAACAAGTGAAAGTCAAAGATAAATAAGGACTTTTGGTAAAAGTCAAAAATACTTAAAAGGACCTTTTTGGTAAAAAGGTAAAAGTAAAATTAGGACAAGAATAAAATATTATTATTTTATCTTTCCTAATTTTGTCCCACTTACAGGTGAATGAATATTATAATAGAATATCAAGTCTTCTCATTATCACACACTCATTTTTCTCTCACAGTTATAGCTACTAAATATTAAAGAAGAAAGATCATGTGATTGTGCCCTAGAATGGATGAGTCTAGCTAGGGAACTGACATGTATTTTTTATCAAACCCTAGCCTAGGGTTTCATTGCAATATTTTACAGTATTAGGGTTTTACCCTAAACCTATCAGCAGGAACACTTCTTCTCAGCTCACCTTCTATGGGAAACTTCTCCACTGATTTTCTAGAAGACTGAATACTTCACCAAGCAATTCATGGGCAGAGTAAATCTATATTACGTGCAGCCTTCTTCGTTCCTTTCTTCCCTCCTTCATCTGCATGCTCCTTTCGATGCCCCTCCGTTACTTCACGAATAGACCACACGGAGCTTGTGGGATGTTAACACAAGGGATAAAGTCTGTAGCATACTCTAGGGATGCCAAAAAATAACCCAGTGGTTTCTGGCAAGCTTCCCTTAACCTACAGGATCCACAGGCTGTCTTCCGATAGCTCTCCAAGAGCTCAGGCTGGGTCTGTCTTAGGTATATCAGACCTTTGGCCAGCAAGACAGAGTATTATAGACCTCAGTCAATAGGAGACGGGTTTGTAAGGACTGGGCGCAGTCAAATCAACCCTATGGGTAGCATTGAAGTGAACTGGGTGAGTTTGGGTAGAACACAGAGCAAGAAAACAATCCATCTCGGGAAGATCTCGACAGGTTGCCATTAAATTTGGGAAACAAGAAATAGCTCTGGGCAACCTCCTTTTAACAGGGAAGTGGGAAGAAATAAATATGGGCAGCAGAGAGACCCATTCCAGGAATATCTAATAAAAGTCTGGGAAGATAGACTTTATTAGTCTTGGTAGTTTTTATCATCCTAGTCAGAATTTTTAGTTTTGGACATTTAGGGAAGACTTTATCAGTCTCAAGAGCCCTTGTCAGAATTTGGGAAGTTAGGGAAGAAGGCCCTAAATTGCATACTTTATTAGTCCGGTCAATCATTATCAGTTTTGGGTAGCTAGGGTAGAAATCCCTAAATTATAATTTTTCTGGAAATTATATTTTCTTGTAAATTGTGGATCTTCTATAAATCTGGTATTAAACCGTGTTAGGGTTTGAGGAACGGTTTGAAGAATTTCTAAGTCGTCTCATTTGTGAGATGAGCTACTAATTCTTTTTGGGGGTTTTGACCTTTGAAGGTTTCCCCAGTGAAAAAACTCTTGTGTCTATTATGTTGATGTGATGAAAGTGTTTTCCTTACTGCAATTATCATTTGCTTAAGTTCATCTACAAATTTTAAGTATTTATTCTAATGCTAAAATTCAACACACTCCCCCTTAATTATGAGCAGATGGGGATTTTTAAAACAAAATTTTACAAAATGATTTAGAGCTTAAACTTGCTCTATGCATGACAGAGTTCACTGTGTAGAACTTTTCATTCCAAGACAACCATGTATATACTAAAATGTATCCCTTGCTAATGGTTTTGTAAATATGTTTGCAAGTTGATCTTCAGACCTGCAAAGTTCTAAATAAATTTCTTTGTTGTTCACCAACTCTCTTATAAAATGAAACCTTATGTCAATGTTGTTGGTTTTCTTGTGAAACATATGATTCTTTGATAATGCTATGGCTGAATTGTTGTTGCAGAAGATGGTTGTCGGTTCTTGTTGGTTATGCGACAAGTCTTTCTACATTCTCTGCATCTAGACAGATTGACATGCAACACTTGTAGCAGCAACATACTATGCTTCTGTTGAAGAGAGAGTTACTATGGGCTATTTCAGTGAGGCACATGAAACAACACTTGTACCAAAATTAAATGTGTACCCATATTTTCTCTTCCTGTCATCTATGCTTCCTCCATTGCCACTATTAGTGTATCAAATGAGTTTAAAATTTTATGAGCTTGAATACATAATGCCAAGGTCTATTGTTCCACTTACATACCTTAGAATTCTTTTACCTGCTTGCCAATGAGAGTATTTTGGTGACTCCATGAATCTTGAGATCATACTTACTCCATACATGATGTCTGGTCTTGTAGCTGTTAAATACATAAGGCTTCCAACCATCATTCTAAACAGTGTAGGATCTACATTCGATCCATCATCATCCTTGCTGAATTTTAAACCTATTATTATTGGCGTGGGGGTTGTCTTGCAGTTAGACATATTAAATCTTTTCAAAACTGCACTTGCATATTTTGACTATGATATAAATATCCACTTTCAGACTACTGGACTTCAATGCTGAGGAAAAATTTCATAAGCCCCAAATCAATGATTTCAAATTCACTTTCCATGACTGCTTTAAAATCTTCTATGCCAAATTCACCACTAAATACTAAATCATCTACATACAAGAAGACAATTAACATATTACCTTGCTCATTCACCTTGGTGTATAATGTCGGTTCACTTTCACTTCTGTGAAATCTATTTGCAATGAGATAGAAATCAATCTGACTATACCAATCTCAAGGAGCTTGCTTCAAACCATATAGTGCATTTTTCAACTTGTACACTTTATGCTCTTGACTTGGAATTTCATATCCTTCTGGTTGTTCCACATATACTTCCTCTTCTAGATAGCCATTCAAGAATGCCGACTTAACATCCATTTGATAAACGGGTCATTTGTTTTGTGCAACAATGGATAATACTATTATGACTGTATCCATGTGTGTGGAAATTGCACAATTTTCATTGAAGTCTATGCCGGGTTGTTGTGTGAAACCTCTTGCGACCATCCTTTATTTGTGCTTCTGCACATTCCTATCAACATCTTTCTTGGTCTTGTAAATCCATTTGAAACTGATTAGATCTTTATATTTTGGTACATCAACCAGCTCCCATGTTTGATTCTTCTCAATGCATTCTATTTCTTCATCCATGGCTTGTGCCCATACTTATTCTTTGATAACTTCTTCAAATGTTAATGGATCATATATAGAAGAAAGTAATGCAAAGAGAGAGAATGAATTTGGTGTACTGGCTTCATATATTTCACACAAACTTCACTAGTTCTGTCGGTGTCGACCTCGATGAAATGTTTGATGGAGTTAGTTGTCCTCTTGGTGTACTTGTCAGTGTAGCTTGAGATGCAACTTGTTTCTATGTTCCTTGTGCTAAACCATGTTGTGGTGTCATGGGGGTCGATGGTACTTTGACCGGTTGACTTACAAGTGGTGTTTGAACCACTTCCACTACCATGTCATCAGTGTTGACATTCGACACAAACTTGGCATTCATGTCGACCGTTCCATCCCATGATTCATTCTTGACAAATTGAACATCTCGACTTATTATCAGTTTCTTTGTGATAAGAACATACAACTTGTATACTTTTGTGTCTTCATAGTGGCCAACAAAAATACATTTATGTCCCTTGTTGTCTAGCTTCTTTCTTGGCTCATCTAGAACATGAGCATATGCAACACAACCAATTTTTTTTAAATGAGTAACATTGTGATTCATACCTGTCCATGCTTCTTGAGGAACTTTGTTCTTCACACTCTTTTTCGGACACTGGTTCATGATATATACAATATGTGTGAATGCTTCATACCAATATTCATTTGGAAAATGCTTGGTTTACATCATGTTGTGCGCCATTTGCATAATGGTTCTGTTCTTTCTTTCGGAAACACCGTTCTATTGAGGTGTATACCATGTAGTGATTTTATTTTGTATTCCATGGGTCTTGCAAAAATTTAGAAATTCATTCGAAACATATTCACCTTCTCTGTCAGTCCTTAAGATTTTGATGCGGTGTCCACTCTGGTTCACAACGAGTGCCTTGAACTACTAAAAATAAGTAAATGCATTAGATTTATGTTTCAGAAAATATACCCATGTTTTTCTTGAGTACTCATCAATAAAAGTAAGAAAATAATTGTAGGCACCAATGGGTGATGTCTGCATTAGACCACAAATATCAGAGTACACAATTTCAAGTGGTGTGCATTCTCTATATGACTTTTTGAATTGAAAAGTATCTCTATGTTTATTGCTAAAAATGCATCCTTCACAAGATCTCTCTAGTATGTGGATCAATGGAAATAATTTCACCATATTCTTTTTGTGTAGTAGCTTGAGCCCACCAAAATTCAGATGTCCAAATCTAAAATGCCACTGCCAGGATTCATCTAAAACTTCTGTTTGAAATGCATCCTTAAAATAAGCACTGTCATTTTCTTTCTTGTTGAAGTGCTCGACTACTTCTTTACTTTTTGCCTTGAATGAAGCTACTGTATTTGTCTTTCTTTTTATGTCTAGAACAATCCTCAATGGAAACAAGCAATTGCTTGTCATTGGCACCTTTGTTATCAACTGGTTGCTTGGATTCTTGTATTTGATCACACAATGATCATCTTCTATGTAGACTCTGTCATTTTTGTATCAGTTGTCCAATGCTCAACAAATTACATTTCAAATCTTCGACATGATAGACATTAGGAATATACTTACTCTTCCCCTGTTTTGTTAGAATACCAACAATACCTTTTCCCAAAACAGTAACTTGGACATTATTTCCAAGTGTAACATTAGTTTGAACTGAATTATCTAGATTGGAAAACAAATTTAAATTACCACTCATATGATTGCTTCTTGTTGAATCTAAGTACCATATGTCATGTGGAATTTCTTGGACAACATTGCATTCAATTGGAGATGCATATGCCATTAACCTTGCACTTGTCGGAGTGCTGGTGTTGGTCGACTGATCTAGGATTTCCCTTCCTTGGTCATATTGTTTCTTCCTACATTCATATGCATAATGACTGAATTTATTACAATAATGACATTGAATTTTCTATTTATCAAACCTCTAACCACTTGGATGACTTGGATTATGATTCTCTCCTCTACCAGCAACATTTACAAGACTTCTTCCGCGTCCTCCTCTGGAAGAACTTCTTCTTCTTCCTTTGGAGTTGTTTCTCCCCCTGCCTCTACCACGACTTATGGATGATTGTGCTGTGAATGCACCTTCCAATGATGTGTTTGTTCTGCTAAGTCAGTGTTCATGATTGATGAGTGAAGCTTGCATCTCATCAATGGTAAACACTGTCTTTGTTTTCTTTCAAGGTCACAACCGATGATTCAAATATTGGGGGAAGACTTCTGAGAACTTTTTCAACAAATCTTTGGTCTTCTATGGTTTCTCCATGAGATTTCAGTCGGTTTATCAAACCAACAACTCTGGTATAAAATGAGTCTATTGAGTCTATTTCTTTCAATGAACACATGTTCAAAATCTCTTCTCAAAATCTGCAACTTTGAAGTCTTTACCTTGTCCAAGCCTTGATAGGTTGTCCCCAATGTGTCCCATGCTTGCTTTGCGGTAATTGATGCTGCTACTTTGAGGAGTATGCTTTCATGCATGGCTTGATGTATGTAGAATAGAGTTTTTCCATATTTCTTCCTCTATTCCCTCAAAGCATCTTCTCATCTTGTGTGAGAATATTATATGTTGTCAGATGTGCTAGTTTTGCATAACCATTCTGCACAATATCTCAAACATCTTGACCTTTGAACAAATCCTTCATTGTTAGAGACCAATATTCATAATTCTTTAGTGTAAAAATTGGAGTTTGCACACTAGACATATTTGAACCAGAAGTAGAAGCCATTTTTAATTTTTAACTTTCCTTAGAAAACTACTTTTCCACTTTTAAGACAAGCTTTCTTTCCTAAACCTTACTCTGATACAAATTAGCAAGAACAGAGCCGACTAAGCTTGAGTTACCACTTAGATATAAAATTTCACCTCGACCTCCTTATCCTTTGTACTTGCCTAGCTCCTACTAGACAAGTCTACCAATATGGTAGGAATTTTCTACTTGACTCTTTTACCTAGACAAGTTTTTACGGACTCACTTCACTTTGATAGGTTTACCTCAACAACTTGTCTGTTTTACAAGTTCTACAATCTTACTTCGAGTCACTTTAACTTGGCAACTTGTCGGTTTTACAACTTCAACTTCACCACTTTTGGTGGAATTTCTCATTGATGACTGAAACCTGCAACTCATCAATGGTAAACACCGACATGTCTTTTTTTTCTTTCAAGGTCACAACCAAGGATTCAAATCTTGGGGGAAGACTTCTGAGAACTTTTTCAACCACTCTTTGGTCTTCTATGGTTTCTCCATGAGATTTCAGTTGGTTTATCAAACCAACAACTCTGGTATAAAATGAGTCTATTGAGTCTATTTCTTTCATGAACAGAGGTTCAAAATCTCTTCTCAAAATATGCAACTTTGAAGTCTTTACCTTGTCCAAGCCTTGATAGGTTGTCCCCAATGTGTCCCATGCTTGCTTTGCAGTAATTGATGCTGCTACTCTTAGGAGTATGCTTTCATGCATGGCTTGATGTATGTAGAATAGAGTTTTTCCATATTTCTTCCTCTGTTCCCTCAGAGCATCTTTCTCATCTTGTGTGAGATTATTATATGTTGTCAGATGTGCTGGTTTTGCATAACCATTCTGCACAATAGTTCAAACATCTTAACCTTTGAACAAAGCCTTCATTGTTAGAGACCAATATTCATAATTCTTTCGTGTAAAAATTAGAGTTTGCACACTAGACATATTTGAACCGGAAGTAGAAGCCATTTTTAATTTTTAACTTTCCTTAGAAAACTACTTTTCCACTTTTAAGACAAGCTTTATTTCCTAAACCTTACTCTAATACCTATTAGAAAAAATAGAGCCGACTAAAATTGAGTTACCACTCAGTTATAAAATTTCACCTCGACCTCCTTATCCTTTGTACTTGCCTAGTTCCTACTAGACAAGTCTACCAATATGGTAGGACTTTTCTACTCAACTCTTTTACCTAGACAACTTTTTATGGACTCACTTCACTTTGACAGGTTTACCTCCACAACTTGTCCATTTTATAACTTCTACAATCTTACTTCCAGTCACTTTACATCGAAAACTTGTCGGTTTTACAACTTCAACTTCACCAACAACTTCAACTTCACCACTTTTAGTGAAATTTCTCATTGATGAGTGAAGCTTGCATCTCATCAATGGTAAACACTGACATGTCTTTGTTTTCTTTCAAGGTCACAACCAAGGATTCAAATCTTGGGGGAAGACTTATGAAAACTTTTTCAACCACTCTTTGGTGTTCTATGGTTTTTCCATGAGATTTCAGTTGGTTTATCATACCAACAACTCTTGTATAAAATGAGTCTATTGAGTCTATTTCTTTCATAAACAGAGGTTCAAAAAATCTACAACTTTGAAGTCTTTACTTTATCCAAGCCTTGATAGGTTGTCCCCAATGTGTCCCATGCTTGCTTTGCGGTAATTGATGCTCCTATTCTTAGGAGTATGCTTTCATGCATGGTTTGATGTATGTAGAATAGAGTTTTTCCATATTTCTTCCTTTGCTCCCGCAGAGCATCTTTCTCATCTTGTGTGAAATTATTATATGTTGTGAGATGTGTTGGTTTTGCATAACCATTGTGCACAATATCTCAAACACCTTAACCTTTGAACAAAGCCTTCATTGTTAGAGACCAATATTCATAATTATTTCATGTAAAAATTGGAGTTTGCACACTAGACATATTTGAACCGGAAGTAGAAGCCATTTTTAATTTTCAACTTTCCTTAGAAAACTACTTTTCCACTTATAAGACAAGGTTTCTTTCCTAAACCTTGCTTTGATACCAATTAGCAAAAACGGAGCCGACTAAACTTGACTTACCATTCAGTTATAAAATTTCACCTCGACCTCCTTATCCTTTGTACTTGCCTAGCTCCTACTAGACAAGTCTACTAATATGGGAGGACTTTTCTACCCTACTCTTTTACCTAGACAAGTTTTTACGGACTCTCTTTTCTGCTCTCTTTGAGTCTTTTTTTAAAATTTACAATCTTCTTCCTCTATTAATTAATATGCAACTTGGAATTTGCTTCTCCCGAAATTAATTTGAGTTGTTCTCACAGAGTCGGCTAATTAATTGCCCCGAGAGATTGCTCTGAGAGGCCCTCTACAGCCCAGTATGGGAGAGATTATGTAACGTTATTTTTATTAATAACAAATAATTTTTTTAATTATAGGCCAAAATAAATGTGACCAGAAAAACCACCTAATATGGGGAAGATATTGTAATATTCCTACCTAACAAAACAATAAAAAAAGTAAAAATTTAATTATTCGTAAAAAAAATGTTGATAAAAAAAACACAATATGGGGGAGCTGTTGTAATGTTCCTACCTAAGAAAATAATAAAAAATAAAAAAGTGAATTTTCCGCAAAAAAATGTTGGCCTTGCACATGGTTTTAAAACCATGTGCACATTTGCAAGGCCTTTGAAACAACCCATGGTTTTATTGTACATGGTTTAGGAGGGCCTTCCAGATGGTTTTAAAACCATGTGCAAAGCCTTCTAAACAACTCATGGTTTTATTGTACATGGTTTAGGAGGGCCTTGCATATGGTTTTAAGACCATGTGCAAGGCCTTGCATATGGTTTTAAAACCATGTATGGAGACATGTTGTAAGGTTTGTTCCTAACAAAATAAAAAATAATAAAAAATACTATATGTGGGACATAAATAATATTAAATATTAATAATAATAATAATAATATTATATGTCGACCTTAACTAAGAAGATGTGTCTTTTGGTTTGAATCAAATCAATGGATACCTAAGAAGAGATTTGATCCCTCTCCCTTGATAGAGCCTAGGATTTGAATATATGCTGGTATTTCCAACATCTATGCCTAGATACATGCTATCACCAACATTCTACCTGTTATCCATTTATCAACTCTCAATTATTTTTTATATTCTTTATTTTATCTCACATTCTTCTAGTTATAACGGCTATAAGTTATCCAAGTTACCATTCATCATTTTTTTTAACATAGCAATACATTCTTCTAGTTATCTACTGTGAACTCTTGGTTATCCATACATCAACTATAAGTCATCAAAGTTATCCATACATGGTTACCAATTATCCATTCATCATTTTTTTTAACATAACAATGAATGTGTAACCTTACCGCTGTCATCAAGCCAATTTCAACGCTGCCAAAAACAACGCCCAATAAGCCTCCCAAGAACACGAAGAAGTCGATCTTGTCCACCTTCCATAGATGAATGGCGACATGGATATCGAGGAGGCCCAGCATTGATGAAACGATAATGGCGGACAGCACCGCATCGGGGGTGTAATAGAAGAGAGGAGTTAGAAACAGAAGAGTGAGCATCATAGCAATAGCCATTACTATATTTGAGGCTGCTGTTTTGCATCCCGCATTGAAATTCACTACTGTCCTGGAGAGGGCACCTGCAAACCATCACCGAGGCATTCATTAGCAACAGTTTTGGCATTCGTACAGAGCAGAACTACACTCTGTCACCGACTTCAAAGAGAAAAATTGAACGGGTTAGTAATAATTTCAACCCGGATGATATTGAAGGAAAGAGAAAAATACCTGTTGAAACATAGCAGGAAGTGCATGAACCCACAATATTCATCATTCCAATCGCAATCATCTCTTTATTGCCATCAATTTGATAGTTCTTGAAGAGAGCAAATGTTCTTCCAACAGCTAATCCTTCCTGTGACGATTCAGCAAGTATTTTATTAAGTTTACTCAAACTAATTTATCTTCGATTCTATTATGTGTTGTAGCTCTATCCTGTAGGATTCAAACAACTTAACCAATTTAACCTCTACAGTAGTTTGAAATTCTGTACCTAACCCTTGAAAACCATAGCCCATCTGATTATCAATACTTGGAAATTCTAAAACATTAGAAACTATGAAAGGCTAATTCTCTTACAGGTAGGGAAGTTATACAGGCTATCAGTCCCGCCATCAAACTGGTCTTCAAATACTCGCCATGAAAGATTAACTGGCCAACAGACAACGGGTTTATACCTTTTTTCAAGGGACCCATCTGTTGCATTAAAAAAACAGTAAAATAAATTCAGAGAAAATTTGATACGTTCCATGATAGTGAACAAAAGATTTAGAACATACAATTTGCACTCCATGCTTATCTGCACCCGTGCCGAAGACCAGCAAGCTACCGAGAACAATAGATGTCAGTGGAGCAGCAGCAGAGATCCAGAATAACTGTTTCCTTCTCTTGCTCTGTTACCGCACAAAGCTACAACTATCAGCAATCTTTTTGTCTGGACATAACAAGAACTAATATTGTTGGACTTTACCTCAGAGTTTCAATCCAGTCGGGAACGAAAAGTTGGGTAATATCTTGACGAAAAAACAATAAACAATCAAAATGGCAACACCATTCCAGGGCTCCAGCTGGAAATACTCACGATGTAACGGGCGATTAAGAGGAAAATTAGAAAGCCCACGCCAAGTAGGATGCTTTCCCATCTCCACTGCACACAAACAAACAAGAAACAATAGAGAGTTCTACATCAAGTTGACCTGTGGCAACTCTGTCAAAAAGGAAATCGAATGTAAAAGGAAACCTTGTGCACTTGGTTGAACGCTGACGTGAGGACAGAAACTATGTCTGACTTCTGGGTAAATTTCTCCAATCCAAAGATGCCTTTGAGCTCTTGGAGGCACGCAGCAATTGCTGAGCCCATCAGGAATCCTTTCATAGTTGGGTGGGAAAGGAGGTCTATGATGAAACCTAACCTGCTCCATACAATATCAAGCATAAACAGTAAATCGGATTGATTAGTGACTGAGAACCAATTGAATTCACTTCACTTCAAGGACTATTACGAAGACCAGATCAGAGAATTGGCTATGGGCTGGTCTTCACTAATGGTGTTTAAGATATCATTTACTTTTAATGGTTGTGATAGTTATAACTTAAACCTGAAAATGCCCAAAGCTGCTTCGACGACACCAGCGAAAAAAGTGGTAGTCAGGACCAATCCAATATACAGTTCAGCGTTTTCCGTTGGCGAGACCGCCTCGCCGAGCGCTGAACGAAGAAGAAGCGATACAACAGCTATTGTACCCACAGCTACATCCTTCGAGCTCCCCAGCATTGCGTATATCAGTGGAGGAATAAAGCTAGAATCTGAAAACAATTTAAAGCACACTTCAGAGTGTCCAGCAGAAAGCACTTAGATGTTGAATTCAATAAGGCAAACAATCAAATGAGTTTTTTTAACTTAAGTTTTTCTTGTAATTGCGAGGACAATCGAGCTGTTCTGTCAAAGCTGCCTAAAATTGGCTTGATTTTCAATTTCAATTGGGAAATGCTACCGCGACGCAAGCAATTGTACCATTTTTTCATTGTATTGCAATGACAAGCACAAATCTCAAATCCCAATAGCAAAAGCCGAAAAGAGATTATGGAGAAACTTGAACCCACGAAAAGTAAAACAACGACCACCATTGACAAAACAAAGAAGTTTAACCATAAATGAAACTATTAAACTAAGAATCATAAACTTCATAAAGTGTGTTAAGTGATTTATTCGATCAATATATTGTACACATCAAACAAATTGTACAAATCAATTGAGAAAACATATTACTTACATGTAAAACTGGAAACTGGGTCTCCTAGATGCTGCTAAAGAGATGTTGCTAGACAGAAACTGGGTTCTTTAATTGGAAAGTGGGTTTCCTAGATGCTGCTAAACAGAAAGCATAAATATACTATTGGTTATTAAATGTTTCAATTCTGAGCATTTGGATTGGCAAAAAAGAGACAAACACTCTACCACGGTTTGGCTATTTTTATAGCAATAGCATTCATTCTACTATTCAACCAAACAAAAAATTCTGAGAAACAAAACAAAAACTGAACGACTTATTTTGGATTAATTCTGAGAAATAAAACTAAAACTGAAAGCCTTTTTTTGATCTCATCCATTATCCAAGAGAACGAGATAGGACTTGAGAGAGTGAGAGATCAAAAGAAGTTTTAGCCTCTCAAAAAGATAGGAGAGGACTGCATTCATGAATACTCACACAAACCCATCATAGGAGGCAGGCTCGCCAACTTCGCATAGCTTATTCCCTGTAAGGATTCCATCATATAATCAATCAGAAATTCTTTCAACCAAACCCAGAAGATATCAAAGGCTTATAACCTGCAAATCCCATAATCTTTATCACCTTACCTGTGGAATGGCAAAACTGGCAATAGTGATGCCAGACAGAACATCAGACTTCAAGAAGTTGAAAGAATATTTGGGCGCCCATTCGAAGATGGGAAACACATACTGTAACCCAAGTATACATTTTCGTGACCTGGACTGATTTTTGAACTGTCGAAACGGATCGTCCGGGAACAGCGTTTCCTTCACCGCGTGTTTCACTTCCCGCAGGATGCCTTCGCTGGGTGGAACATTCACACTGTGAACAGCCACCATCTCCAAATCGGCATCATCCTTTCCACGCTCCAGTTTTTCCATTGCAGCAATACCGACTATACTTTCCTCCCCTCGTATACGTCAAACTCTTGTTCTTGAGATTCTTACTCTTGATATTCTGTGAATTCAGCGTGCTCCTACCCGCTCTCTTTATATCTTCACCGCTTATAACTTCAATACAATCCCTTCCCAGGTCCCCAACCGGGAATGGCCGCTATATTCTATTTTCCCAAAGTCCGCAAACCTGCTGGAAAAATTACTAAGCCTACCCTAGAAGCTAGCTGCACCAGGAGGAATCGTCCTCTTACCTGCACTTATATTGCAGGTGTTTAAGGCGAGTGTGTTTTTGGTTTTTTGGTAATTTTTTTTGGTACAGTATGTTTCGCATTACATTCAAGCCTGTAGTTTTTGGAGTTAACTGGATTTGATAGAAATATAATGATAAATAATTTTTATTTTGAAAACAAATTTAATGTTTTTACATACTAGCATCGCTATGAATAAACTGATACGTAAACTTTTTTTCTATTTACATACTAGCATCGCTATGAATAAACTGATATGTAAACTTTTTTTCTATTTAGCCATTTTGTTTTGTGGAAATAGTTGGCTATTAAATAAAAACTAAAATATATAATTGTATAGTAAAATACTTATGACATATGTTTTCATTTGAGATTTGAAATGGACACAACCTATGCTTTTCTATCTACTCACTAAGATGAGACAAGTGTTTTCTTACTTTGTTCAAAATTAAAAATAAACAATTATAAAAAAATATATAAAAAATAACTGATAGTTTGCTAATGAATAATAACTCGTAGTATGCATGGATAACTCATAACTTATAAATGGATAGCCAACATTCAAAGCAATAATTAGAAGAATGTGATATATATATATATATATATATATATATATATATATATATAGTTGATAAATGGATAACATTAAGAATGGAGGTGAACATGTAGCTAGGCATGTATATGTCACATTGAACCACTTTAATTACAAGAATATGAGGAATAAAAAAAATTCTAAATTGTCTTCCATTTCATAACTATATCTTAACCATTTGATCACTATTGTAATATCTTGAATTTTGGACCTACCATTTATAGGCATGAGCTTATTGATCATGATGTTTATATTGATGTTTTATTTTTATATTAGGTCAAAGACCCCACTGCATATGAACATCATGATTTGCTTTGTATATTGGGCGTAAGCCAATTGTTGATGATATATGTGTATATATGTTGGTTTTGTTGGGCGTGGACCCTGAAGCACATGATTGATGAAATGTTTTGTGTTGGGCGTGGACCCTAAAGCACATGATCGATGAGATGTTTTGTGTTGAGCGAGAGGCTCCGTAGCACATGAGTACTTACATTTGTGTTGACCAGAAAGCTCTGGAACACATTAAAATATAATTTGAAAATATTGGGCATAAGCTCTGGAGCATTTCATGTTGATGTTGAGTATAAGCTCTCTCGAGCATCAAATCCTTGGCCATTATATCCCTAGGTGTATCGTACAAGTACATCCTAGCATTTAGTGTTAAGCGAGAGCTCTCGAATTGCACTATGTTTGTAACTCCCTGTTATAAGCGTTGATTATGGGCTTTGGTAAGAGCTAGGGGTTACTGAAAAGATTAAAATCACATTTGAGTGAAAACGACTCGAGAATAATATTGATCTCATCATACTTATTTTTAAGTGATTAAATAAAATTTTGAATTTCTGTATTCTCATCAAGTACTGAAGAACTACCATGTTATACGAGGGAAATCCAACATGCAAGGATAATTAGAGTTGCCTAGCCTAGTAGACCTGAACCATCTATCTACTTGACCTTCATGAAGAGTGTCGTTAAGTCTAGGGATCATGACACATGATGCCCGACAACAAATGTTAACAAGTATTTTAATACTATGTATTTTATACATAGTATGTATAAAAAATTAATTATGATTAATTATATAATTAAATAAAGAAAGAAGAGAAGCTCCACCAATTATTATTTATTATTAAAGGATTAATAAATAGTGAAATATCTATGAAAGACTAACTAGGAACTAGTTAAAAGTTTCTATGTTAAGAATTGAAAATTACAGTAGTAAATTAAAAATGGTTAAATAAAGAAATCAAGGATTTCTTGATTTAACTGCCCCTGAAAAGTCTGTTTATAAAGACTCAAGCCAAGCAAAGGCTTGGGGTTCTGATTTTTATGTAGGAGAATTATTATTCTACCTGTTTTTGCTCTCAAGTGTTTTCTTGGAGAACTTTTCCTGCAAGGAAAAGAGCATTGATTCAGAACTGATTAACAGTTAGGAAACCCTACCTTAGGAGCTCTAAGCTACTTGCATGTTGGAGTCCAGCTCCGGGGGATCCGGATTTAATTCAGGAACGGTTGCCGGTCATGGTTGGGTGGAACATGGTAGTTCCCAAGTGATTTGGGCGTCAAACAGAGGTCAGATCTGCATTGAATTGTTAATGCTGGTTATTTAAGTGTGCAGGTGCAGCCATTCACAAAGCTTCAAATTCAGGTATGAAACCCTTGAAGGGCCTATTCTATTTCTTTTCTAAAGTTTCGTTACTGTTTATGTTAAGTAATAGCTGCAATGAAATTTCTAAATCTAATGGTTAAGTTTTATGGTTAACAATCTACTAGGGTTGATAATTGCAATTTACTAATTATAGGCTAGAGAATTTTTGTTATATGTTGTTTATGTTCAGGGTTGTATCTTTTATAAATGTTTATGTATTAACTAGGTTTGATCTTAGTATTATGTTTATACCTTGTTCTCTGTATTTAATACTTTGCTCACATATTCCATTTATTAGCAGAGACTTGCTCTAAATTTTAATTGAAACCAGTTCAGTAGTAATTAATTAAAATATTAATTATGCTAACTAATACAAGTATATATTGTAAACTAGATCTACTAAGAACAAATTTCATATAATAAACAAGCTAAATAAATTATTAAAGACCTTCCAAGGTCTACTCCACATAATTTTTAAAAAACAAAATACATTATATAACTAGAACAAACATTAAAATTAATTAGAGGGATATCGTGACCATCCATGTGGTTATTATCAAGACTCTGCCATAAAACCTATAGTTTTAACATCTATAATAAAATACCATAAATCACATGCATTATATCTTTAAAAGTCCCATATGATATTCGTTATAAACATCCACCTGTAATTTTACCAAGTAACAATTCATATAAGTCTGTATTAATAAACAGAGGTCGTGGTATCGACCCTTACGGGTTACAAATACAATTCATAAACAAAATTAAACTCCATAATAAAAACCTTAACATAAATCATTACTGTAATCAAAACACATAACAAAATCCATAGCTTAAGTACCTAGTATCATTTCTTTTATTACATAGAAAATGTTTTACATTTTGGTATCACCCAGGCCCAAAACCTGAAGGACATATACCCAGTCACACCGGCCACGACCAAATTTTGAAATCCAAATAACACAGTAAGAATTCACACAGTCACGCTACAGTAACCAAAATATATCATGGGTTTGCTATAACCCTGGCCATTACGGCCATATCCTTTTAAATACAAATTACATATTAAAATGCCAACTAAGCCATCGCAGTCATTGGGAGAGGCACATGCCATTCATGGCATGGTTTGCACCAACGCTGTGCCATTACAAAAACAAAAGTTCAATACTCTGTCTAAAACACAGTCTCCATTTAATGCTAACGTAGAGCATACGGTGGCAAGCCAATGGGCTATGACACCATTGTAACAATGGTGCAGCCCATGGCATAATGCCCCAAGCTCTAGAAGCTCTCCCAACATTAATTACAAACAATACAAACAGAGTGTTGGGCATAATTCCAAAAACCAAACCATTATTTATACAGAGAGTAAATTCTACAGGCTGGAAGCCATGAATCGAACCTAGTAAGTAAACATTTTAAAACGCAGCATTAGAATAACTAGACAGTCCCAATTTTACATAGTTAAATATATTAAAATGCTGAATGAAATCGTATATACCAAAACACATTACAGTCTTCACATAAAAGCCAAATGCGCAGTATGTTTACATAAGAAGGCACAAATCCTCTTTTACAAACAGTCAAGCTAATATAATGTTAAATGTCAAGTTGTGAACTATGGCACCATTACAAGTAATGGTTCAACCATGGCTCATATTCCAAGCCTCCCAACGATAGCTAAAAAACCCAGAGTGAGCTTAATTGTAAACCCTGAAGGCAGAGACAACAAGAGCCATCTAAAACCCGAACCCTGTAAAGAATCCCAACTCAAAAATGCCCAGAAAGAGATGAGGCAAGTAAATATTGCTAGCAGGCTTACCATGGCTGTGAAGTAGCAACCCCAAATCAACAGCGTAGCCCTGTGCAAACCCCAGAGCGCCTTCGCTTTGACCTGCAAACAAATCAACGATGGCATGAGAAGCATGACCATGCCATGGAGAAAAAAATGAAGCAATGCATTTTACACAGAGTTTGGTCCAATCTTACCTGCAAATTGATGGAAGTCGCCTCCCTTCTCCAACTACGTAGAGGCCACACGAAACCACATAATGCACAAATAGCGAATGCCCAAATCCTTTGCCAAGTGTGTTCACAAACCCCGATGGCATTAGTGGCACCAACTGATGGCCATTAACACATCCATAGACCCTCACCATAGCTTATGGTTCATCGTTATACCATATACCAACCAAGTCATAAGTTTAAACCCTTTATCCTATAGTTTCGCCACCTTCCAATGTTAGCGCAGGCTTAGTGCTAATGACATGGTATTTATACCATAGTCTCCCAACCTTGTAGTATGTGCAAACCTTAACACTATGATATAGTGTTTACAATATTATCCCCTTAGCATCAAAGTTTAGGTTTTTACATGCCCTTTGCTAGTTCTTATAGGTAGCATATGTGCATAGGTCTTTAGTCTAGGTTTTGTAGTATTTAGGAATCATGGAAAAAGTAGTATGCCATGATGCCCTCACTAGGAAGAACAAGCGTAAGTTTCCAAACTCGTAACCAAGGCAGACCTGCAAAATAGAAACAAGAGGAGAGTAATTAATTAACCAAGAGATAGATAATTAATAATGGTAAGGACAGTAAGACAATTCACAGCATCTAGTTAATTAACTAAGAAAGATAATTAACGAACATAGCGCTTACCTCAGTCGTAAAATGGAATAGGAATAAAAGTGCAAGGCAGAACTGGAAGTATAACTAAGAACTGAATTGCTTCAAGTAACCAATAATCCCGATGTTGCAAGCGTAACCTGTAAGTCCATAAATAAGGTGCCTTAGTTCGTATGAACTAAGTAAGCGTGCATAACGAAGAAGGACCTTACCTCTCAGATCGTCATGGGAGAACGAGTCCCGCCACTCCACCACTTTGTTCCCATCAACAAAGTTAAGTTAGTTTTTATTAAATAAATAAAGTACACATGTGCAGGAGCAAAACAATGATCTATACAATTCATTAATTCACCGACAGTAATAACTAAGATATATCAATAGTTTAAATAACAGAATTAAGACATAAGAAGTAAACGAACTAATAGTCACTCAATGGATAAGAGATTAAGAAGGCAGTATGGGCAGATTCTGAAGAGATTGAAAGTATAACTAGCACCTGTATTTCCACACGAGTAATAATGATTCCCTTTGGGTAGTTTTCACTAACCTATAAAAAAAATTTATTTTCAATTTTTGGGGATATTACAGGTGGTATTAGAGCCCAGTTTCAATACTGAGAGGCTTATGGGCGCACCAGACATTCACGCAGAGAAAATAAAGTATGATAAGTAATTTTGTTACTAACAGAAAATTTTGCTGCTGTTAAATTTTTTTGTGTTTCAGGAAATTTTTTTACAACACTATCCAGTTTATGAATAGTGAGGAAGAAATGACCACCCCATTCCAGAAGTGAACTTGGTGGTCGAGCTAAACTCTAATGTTCTGAAAACTTTGCACAGTCTTCAAGTTGAACTGAAAAGTTTCAGAGAAGACAGTCTAAATGAAAGAAATGAACAACAAGCTATAAATGAAGCATTATTATGTAACATGATGGGAGGGAGTCGCAAGGTAAACCTACCCAGTTCACCAACAGATCCAAAAGAGAAACGTACCATGAGGGGGCCAGCATCCCAAGAGAAGCAGAAAAAGAAGGTAAACCTGAAGCAACTAAAGGAGATTATCACAGTCCTACTAGTGATGACTCACTTTCTCCACGGAGAAAGAGGAAAAGAAATGATGACAGTCTTTAGGGGGAGTTTCAAAAAATAAGAGACCCGACCTATGAAGGTGAAGTAAATACGGGAGAAAATGCTGAAGAATGGTTGCTGGGAATGAGTAAGTATTTCCAGGTTCATAACTATTCAAGTGTGATGCAGGCTAGGCTTTACATTTACAACCTGAATGGTAAGGGAACAAGATGGTGGCAAGAATTAAAGCACACCAAGAATGATGAGCTGCGAGAAATAAGCTGGAAAAAATTCTGAAAGAGTTTCCAAGAAAAATACATGTCAGAAAGGTTCTTTGACCGCAAGGTAAAGGAGTTCCTTGAGCTGTGCATGGGGACCATGACTATGGACGCATTTATAAACAGATTTCTAGATCTCCTGTATTATTTATCGTATATCAAATAAGAGAAGGTGAAGATCCAGCAGTTCCTAGGATGTCTTCCTCCCAGTTTTCGGGACATGATTGAATTCGACATGCCAAAGACTTTGGATACTGCACTACACAAGGCCCAACTATGTTATGAGCATGGGAAATTATGGCAAGAAAACCAGAACCAAAACAGAGAAAAGTGTAGAAACTTTTCTGATAATAGCAAGCTTGGGTCAAACCCGCAGCCTTATAGAAAGCAAAATATTAGCTTTCAAATGAACAAGAACTTCAACAAAACTGGTACGAATCCTTATATACCAGCTCCTAATGGTAATAAGCAAGTGGCGAGTGGAGACAATGCTACCCCTTTAGTGATCAAGTGCTAGAAGTGCAATGGGCCGCATTATGCCCAATATTGTAAGAACAAGAACAATGGAGTCTTGCATAACCTGCAAGAAGAACCTACCATTGAGGATATAGTGGGAACCCCGTGAATCTATG
This sequence comes from Pseudotsuga menziesii, assembly GCA_001517045.1. NCBI lineage: Eukaryota > Viridiplantae > Streptophyta > Pinopsida > Pinales > Pinaceae > Pseudotsuga > Pseudotsuga menziesii. The sequence goes on along the minus strand of LPNX010060001.1, from coordinate 172,076 downwards.
CAACATTAGATGGTCGACAAGTGGACCATCAAGCTACAATGGTCGAGATCGAAGGTAAGATCTTAAACACCTCTGTTTCAATACTTATTGATCCCGGTGCTTGCTGGAGCTATGTTGCACCTAAGATTTTTTATTTATGTAAGTCAGGAAAAGTAAAGTATGTTAAACCTTGGATGGTACAGTTAGCCACCGGTATGAAACAGAAGGTTTCAAAATTGTTTAAAGAATGTGAAGTAAACCTGAATGGTTTCCTTACTAAGGTAAACATGAACATCCCACCTTTAGGATCGTACGATATTCTTATCGGCATGGACTGGTTGGAACAACACCATGTCATGCTCGATTGTCTACACAAGTATATCTTGTGTACTGATAGCCAATGGAACCAAATGAAGGTTCAAGGCATCCCAAAGAAAGTTTCTGTAAGACAAATCTCTACCTTACAAGCGAAGAAGTGTGTTAGAAAAGGTTGCAAGTTGTTTACAGTGAACATCCGAGACATAGAGTCTGATAGAGAACAATGCATAGAAGATTTCCCTATTCTTGAATAATTCAAGGATGTGTTTCCCAAGGGAATCCCTGGATTACCTTTGAAACGAGATCTAGACTTTTCCATCTAACTGACCCCAGGATCAGTTCTGGCCTCCAAATCCCCTTACCGCATGAGTGCACCAGAATTGGTGGAACTCAAATTGCAATTGAAGGATTTAATTGAGAAAGGATATATCTGACCCAGTGTGTCCCCTTGGGGAGCACTATTTTGTTTGTAAAGAAGAAGGACTGTACGATGCAGATGTGCATTGATTACCGTCAGTTGAGCAAATTGACTATAAAGAACCGTTACCCGCTCCCTAGGATCGATGATTTGTTCGACCAGGTGGAAGGAGCCAAAATATTTTCGAAGATTGACCTGCGATCCAGGTACCATCAAGTACGGATCCGAGATGAATATATTCCCAAGACCTCCTTTCGTATGAGGTATGGGCACTACAATTTTGTAGTGATGCCATTTGGGTTGACCAATGCACCCGCAAACTTTATGTGTATGATGAGCAACATATTCAGTAAATATATGGATAATTTTGTACTAGTATTTGTTGACGACATTCTGGTTTATTCCAAGAATAAAGAGGAACATGAAGAACATCGTCGTATAGTACTTCGAGCATTGAGAGAACACCAACTCTATGCTAAGTTTAGTAAATGTGATTTTTACCAACCACAAATATAGTACCTAGGTCACATCATATTAGAGGCAGGAATAGCTCTGGACTCGAAAAAGGTTCGAGCTATAAAGGATTGGCCTACCCCGACTAGTTTCACTGACATTAGGTCCTTTTTGGGTTTAGCCGGATATTATCGAAAGTTCATTGAGAACTTCTCGAGAATCGATTTCCCCATGACAGCGTTGCAGAAGAAAGCGAACAAGTTCTTATGGACTGACAAGTGTGAAGAAAGTTTTCAAAAGCTTAAGCAGCTTTTGATGACCGTACCAGTGTTGCAGATTGCAAATCCCGATGGGGATTTCATAGTATGCATGGATGCAAGCAAGGAAGGACTCAGAGGAGTCCTCTTACAGAATGATCATGCTATCTGTTATGAATCATGGAAATTAAAATAGAATGAGCAGAATTATCTCGTGCACGATCTTGAGCTAACGGCCATTATCCACGCTCTGAAGATGTGGAGGCACTACCTCATGGGGAGGAAGTTCCTTCTAAGGACTGACAATATGAGTCTAAAATATTTATTCGATCAACCCCAATCTGAATGCAAGGCAAGCCAGATGGTTGACTTTCCTGACTGAGTATCACTTTGAACTAAAGCATATTAAGGGCAAAAAGAACAAAGTTTCTGATGCTTTGAGTCGACGAAATCATATGATATATGAGGTGACCTTGAGTCAAATTGTTGCATATTTGCATGAGAAGAATAGAACGGCCAACAAGGTTGACTCGTTCTATGTGGAAATCCTCAAGAAGGTCCAAGAGGACCAGTTGTTTTAACAACAGAAGGAATACAAGGTGGATGACTCCGGACTACTATGGTCCAAGGATAGATTGTATGTTCCAGATGGAGGGGACATTCGGTCCAGCATCCTCACAGAATTTCATAGGGCACCCGAGATATCAAAAGATGATATCTGCTGCCAAGAGACAATTTTTCTGGCCTAAGTTAAAGGCCAACATTGTAATGTTTATTGCGAAATGTCAGGAATGCCAACTAGTTAAAGCTAAGCACCAGTACCCTTCAGGATTTCTACAGCCATTTCCTATTCCGGAATGGAAGTGGGAGGTTATCAGTATGGATTTTATTACTATATTACCGAAAAGAAATAAGCAAAATGATTCCATCTTCGTAGTCATTGATAAGCTGTCACAGGCAGCACACTTCATCCTCGTAAAATCGACCTACAAGGCCATGAACATTGCCAATGTCTTCCTAAAAGAGATATTTAGATTGCATGGGATACCCAAAGCAATTATCTCAGATCGAGATGTTAGGTTTATGGGAAAATTTTGGAGATATTTATTCTCTAGATTATAGACGCGGCTGAACTTGAGCACTGCTTATCACCCATAGATGGATGGGTGGAATGAAAGAGTAAACCAAGTTGTTGAATACATGCTTCAAATGTATGTCATGAACAACCCCACCAAGTGGGAGGATTATCTGCGCCTTGTAGAGTTTGCATATAACAATGGGTATCAGTCCTCCACCAAGATGAGTCCTTTCGAGGTACTCTATGGATGGAAGTGTAGGACCCCAGTTACTTGGGACAGCCCAGTAGATCGGCTCATGTTAGGGCCTGACCTGTTATTAGACTTGGAACAGTTAGTTACCAAGGTCCAGGGAAAACTTAAATAGGAACAAGACTGTCAGAAAAGTTATGCAGATAAGAAAAGAAAAGATAAAGACTATCAATTAGGTGAGCATGTCTACTTGAAAGTGAAAGAAAAATGGAGCTCGTTGAGCTTGGGTAGGTGTGGTAAGTTAGCACCTAGATTTTGTGGACCTTTTGAAATTCTGGCCAAGAAAGGACCAGTGGCTTATGAACTAGCATTACCTGCGCACGTAAGAGTTCATAATGCTTTCCATGCATCTTTATTAAAGAAATATGTTTATGACACTAAGCATGTCATTGATTGGTCATTATTACAGGTGGAACCTAAGGGGGAAGTTTCCCTTGAGCCTTTGCATATATTCGACAAGAGAGAAGTGCAGCTTTGGAAGTGCACTGTAGTCCAATTGCAGTGGAAGCACTTTGAGGTAGATGAGGCTACCTGGGAGAATGAGGCCACCGTGAGAAAGGATTACCTTGCCTTGTTTCATGATATCATTCAGAGTCCCTAGAACGCCAGGGATGGTGTTGTACTAAGAGGGGAGGGATGTAATATCCTGCATTTTGGACCTACCATTTATAGGCATGATCCTATTGATCATGATGTTTATATTGATGTTTTATTTTTATATTGGGTCAAAGACCCCACTGCATATGAACATGATGATTTGCTTTGTATATTGGGCGTAATCCAATTGTTGATGATATATGTGTATATATGTTGGTTGTGTTGGGCGTGGACCTTGAAGCACATGATTGATGACATGTTTTGTGTTGGGCGTGGACCCTGAAGCACATGATCGATGAGATGTTTTGTGTTGAGTGAGAGGCTCTGGAGCACATGAGTACTTACATTTGTGTTGAGCATAAAGCTCTGGAAGACATGAAAATATAATTTGGAAATGTTGGGCATAAGGTCTGGAGCATTCCATGTTGATGTTGAGCATAAGCTCTGGAGCATCGGATCCTTGTCCATTGTATCCCTAGGTGTATCGTACAAGTACATCCTAGCATTTAGTGTTGAGCAAGAGATATGGAATTGCACTATGTTTGTAACTCCCTGTTATAAGTGTTGACTATGGGCTCTGGTAAGCGCTAGGGGTTACTAAAAAGATAAAAATCACCTTTGAGTGAAAATGACTCGAGAATAATATTGATGTCATAGTACTTATTTTTAAGTGATTAAATGAAATTTCAAATTTCTGTATTCTCATCAAGTACTGAAGAACTACCACGTTATACGAGGGAAATCCAACATGCAAGAATGATTAGAGTTTCCTAGCCTAGTATACCTGAGCCATCTATCTGCTTGATCTTCATAAAGAAGTGTCGTTAAGTCTAGGGATCATGACACATGATGCCTGAAGAAAAATTTTAACAAGTATTTTAATACTATGTATTCTATACATAGTATGTATAAAGAATTAATTATGATTAATTATATAATTGAATAAAGAAAGAAGAGAAGCTCCACCAATTATTATTTATTATTAAAGGATTAATAAATAGTGAAATATTTATGAAAGACTACCTAGGAACTAGTTAAAAGTTCTTAGGTTAAGAATTGAAAATTACCCCAGTAAATTAAAAATGGTTAAATCAAGAAATCAAGGATTTCTTGATTTAACTGCCCCTTTGACTGAAACGTCTATCTATAAAGACTCAAGCCAAGCAAAGGCTTGGGGTTTTGATTTTTATCTAGGAGAATTATTATTTTGCCTGTTTTTGCTCTCAAGTGTTTTCTTGGAGAATTTTTCCTGCAAGGAAAAGAGGATTGATTTAGAACTGATTACTAGTTAGGAAACCCTACCTTAGGAGCTCTAAGCTACTTGCATGTTGGAGTCTAGCTCGAGGGGATCCAGATTGAAAATAGGAATGGTTCTGGGTTACAGTTGGGTGGAGCGTGGTAGTTCCCAAGTGATTTGGTCATCAAAAAGAGGTCAGATATGCATTGAATTGTTAATGCTGGTTATTTAAGTGTGCAGGTGCAGCCATTGACAAATCTTCAAATTCAGGTATGAAACCATTGAAGGCCTATTCTATTTCTTTCCTAAAGTTTAATTACTGTTTATGTTAAGTAATGGCTCCAATGAAATTTCTAACCCTAATGGTTAAGTTTTATGGTTAACAACCTACTAGGGTTCGTAATTGCAATTTACTAACCATAGGCTCGAGAATTTTTATTATATGTTGTTTATGTTCAGGGTTGTATCTTTCATAAATGTTCTTGTATTAACTAGGTTTGATCTTAGTATTATGTTTATACCTTGTTCTCTGTATTTAATACTCTGCTGACATATTCCGTTTGTCAGTAGAGGCTTGCCCTAAATTTTAATTGAAACCAGTTCAGTAGTAATTAATTAAAATATTAATTGTGCTAACTAATACAAGTATATATTGTAAACTAGATCTACTAAGAACAGATTTCATGTAATAAACAAGCTAAATAAATTATTAAAGACCTTCCAAGGTCTGCTCCACATAATCTTTTAAAAACAAAATACATTACATGACTGGAACAAGCATTAAAATTAATCAGAGGGATATCGTGACCATCCATGTGGTCCTTATCAAGACTCTGCCATAAAATCTATAGTCTTAACATCTATAATAAAATACCATAAATCACATGCTTTATATCTTTAAAAGTCCCATATAATATTCGTTATAAACATCCACCTATAATTTTACCAAGTAACAATTCACATAACTCTGTATTAATAAACAAAGGTCATGGTATCGACCCTTATATGTTACAAATATAAATTCATAAACAAAATTAAAATCCACAATAAAATCCTTAACATAAATCATTACTGTAATCAAAACGCATAACAAAATCCATAGCTTAAGTACCTAGTATCATTTATTTTATTACATAGAAAATGTTTTAGATTTTGGTATCGCCGAGGCCCATAGCTTGAAGGACATATACCCAATGACACTGGCCACGGCCAAGTTTCCAATCCAAATCACATAGTCATAATTCACACAGTCACACTACAGTAACCAAACAATATCATGGGTTTTCCATAACCCTGACCGTTACAGCCATATCCTTTTAAATACAAATTACATATTAAAATGCCAACTAAGCTATTGCATTCATTGGGAGAGGCACATGCCATTCATGGCATGGCCTACACCCACGCTAAGCCGTTACAAAACCAAAAGTTCAATACTCTGTCTAAAACACAGTCTCCATTTAACATTAACGCAGAGCATATAGTGGCAAGCCAATGGGCTACGACACCATTGTAACAATGGTGCAGCCCATGGCATAATGCCCCAAGCTCTAGAAGCTCTCCCAACATTAATTACAAACAATATAAATGAAGTGCTAGTCATAATTCCAAAACCCAAACCATTTTTTATACACAAAGTAAGTTCTACAGGATGGAAGCCACAAATCGAACCTAGTAAGTCAACGTTTTAAAACACAACATTAAAATAACTACATAGTCCCGATTTTACACAGTTAAATCTATTAAAATGATGAACGAAATCATATATACCAAAACACATTATAGTCTTAACATAAAATCCAAATGGGCAGTATGTTTACATAAGAAGGAACGAATCCTCTTTTACAAATAGTCAAGTTAATATAATGTTAAATGGTAAGCTGTGAGCTATGGAACCATTACAAGTAATGGTGCAGCCACCAATCATATGCCAAACCTCCCAACGATAGCAAAAAAACCTAGAGAGAGCTACATTATAAACCCTGAAGGCAGAGTCAACAAGAACCATCTAAAACCCCAACCCTGTAAAGAATCCCAACTCAGAAATTCCTAGAACAAGAGGAGGCAAGTAAATCTTGCTAGCAGGCTTACCATGGGCATGAAGTAGCAACCCCAAATCGACAACATAGTCCTGTGCAAACCTTGGAGCGCCTTCATTTTCACCTACAAACAAATCAACGATGGCATGAGAAGCATGACCATGCCATGGAGAAAACAATGAAGCAATTCATTTTACATAGAGTCTGGTCCAAGCTTACCTGCAAATCGATGGAGGTTTCCTCCCTTCTCCAACTGCGCAGAGGCCACATGAAACCACAATGCCAAAACCACATAATGCACAAACATCGAATGCCCAAATCCTTTTCCAAGTGTGTTCACAAACCTAGATGGCATTAATGGCACCAGCTGGTGGCCATTAACGCATCCATAGACCCTCACCATAGCTTATGGTTCTTCGTTATGCTATATACCAACCAAGTCATAAGTTTAAACCCTTTATCCTATAGTTTCGCCACCTTCCAATGTTAGCACAGGCTTAGTGCTAATGACATGGTATTTATACCATAGCCTCCCAACCTTATAGTATGCGCAGACATTAACACTATGGTATAGTGTTTACAATGTTATCCCCTTAGCATCAAAGTTTAGGTTCTTACATGCCCTTTGCTAGTTCTTATAGGTAGCATATGTGCATAGGTATTTAGTCTAGATTTTGTAGTATTTAGGAATCATGGCAAACGTAGTATGCCATGATGCCCTCACTAGGAAGAACAAATGTAAGTTTCAAAACTAGTAACCAAGGTAGACTTGCAAAATAGAAACAAGAGGAGAGTAATTAATTAACCAAGAGATAGATAATTAATAATGGTAAGGATAGTAAGACAATTCACAACACCTAGTTAATTAACTAACAAAAAAAAATTAACGAACATAGCGCTTACCTGAGTCGTAAAACGGAACAGTAATAAAAGTGTAAGGCAGAACTCGAAGTATAACTAGGGACTGAATTGCTTCAAGTAACCAATAATCTCGATGTTGCAAGAGTAACTTGTAAGTCCATAAATAAGGTGCCTTAGTTCGTATGAACTAAGTAAGCCTGCATAATGAAGAAGGACCTTACCTCTCTGATCGTCATGGAAGAACGAGTCCTGCCACTCCACCAATTTGTTCCCATCAACAAAGTTAAGTTAGTTTTTATTAAATAAACAAAGTACACATGTGCATGAGCAAAACAATGATCTATACAATTCATTAATTCACCGACAGTAATAACTAAGATATATCAATAGTTTAAATAATAGAATTAGGACATAAGAAGTAAATGAACTAATAGTCACTGAATGGATAAGAGATTAACAAGACAGTATGGGCAGATTCTGAAGAGATCGATAGTATAAGTAGCACCCGTATTTCCGCACGAGTAATAATGATCCCCTTTGGATTGTTTTCACTAGCCTATAATTTAATTATTTTTTCAATTTTTGGGGACATTACACCTACCCACCTGATCTAAGCTACACGCTATGTGGGTGTGCTAGTATTAGTTATGCTGAAATGATTTTAAATATTATCTCATATTTTGGACCTGCTTAAGCTGATCAGCAAGATTAACATCAGTGTAACAAGTCTACAACATGGATTCATTTCATGGTCATCCTAGCTTGTTATGCTTGTATTAACTCTAACAATCTGATATGAATAATGGGAAAGGGATCCAAATATAAGCATAAAACAAATCTGATATGAAAAAGAAAAAATGGTTACCCTTTTTTAACCATAGGTTAATTAAAGTTTATTTAAATCTTAATAAAGATACATTTAAAAATAACTAACATAACCACTCAACTTGTGGCATGTGAACCCATATAGGCCATCCCTCATATTTGAAGTCACCCAAAGTTAAAAATAAATTTAAAGCATTAATTGAACAACCAAAAACTTATATAGACATAAAACAATCTAGAATGGCCAGAGATTATTACAAAATCTACTTAATCATTACATAGAGGCTCAACAAGAGCATCATGTACTTACAAGAATTGAACCTAAGAGTATCAATCATTCCTTCTAACCGCCTAAACTACATTTAATGGATAAGTCTAATATTCACACTCTTTGTAATAATAATAATCAAAACATGCCACATAAAAAACCAAAATTCCATTCCTATTTAAAAAAAATGATTTTTTTGTTGTCACATGGATGATGTCATTTGCATTTTATACACATTCAAAGCGTATAGTTATGGAATGCAATTAATTCAAAATTTAAAAAAATAAAAATAAATATGAGTAAAGCCCGTGAACACAATTTGTTAGAGCGGGGTCCGTTGACCACAAGAGTGAATGGACGCTTTTATTAAACCATGAAAGACAATAATGGATTTTATTAGGTTTTTTTATGCAATGTTAAATATTAATTTTTTTATATATCTAGTTTTATTTTCATTAATATATTAAAAACTAATCATTGTGTTAAAAAGATGTCATAATATGTTAATAAGTTGTTGTTAAAGAGTGTATGGACAAAAGTTTAAACATCATTTATATTTAGTAAATTTTTGTCTTTATTCAAAAGCATTATTTTAATGATTTTATATACAAGGTATAAAGGATTTATTAATCTTGTTTGTTTTTTTCAAAAACATTATCTTGAAGATTTAGTTAAAAAGTTATGTTGGGTTTTAACCATATTTTCTCAAATTTCTCTTATGCTAAACTAAAGCTCCACGTTTATCCAATTCATAATAAAATAGTCCAATTACTGGTTTGTTTTTATAAATCTTTTGAAAAGATATTGTTTATTTATTTTTTATGTTGGATCTATTGTATGTTGTTTTTTATGTTGAACCCATTGTATATATTACCTTGAAAGTCAACTGCGCATTGAAAATAGTTAAAGCAAATTTCAAGATTCATTTATCTAACTCAAAAGTTATTCCTACTTGTGGTAAATGTGGGGGATATATCTCAAGTGCAATGTAAAAACACTATCGCACAATTGTTGAAAAGCTACCAGTAAAGAGTTTTGTGTTTTTAAGCTAAAATGCATATGCATATATTATAAGAGGTGGCTTACGATAGAAGCATACATAATGATGAGGTTAAATAAGTATAAGGCATCATATGACGAGTTGAGAAAGTATGAGGATGTTGATAATAAGTCTATGTAGGCAATGAGTTGAAGAGAAGGAATGAAAGGATTGGTGTAGATGAATGGTTACCAGTTCCTTTCAGTAGGAAGTGTATATATCATTGACAATTGTGCAAGGTTTCTTCAAAGTATTGGAAAGCCTCCACTTCTGCTTTGGCTCAAGTATTTGACCCAATTTATGAATCATCTTGAGAAGTTTACCACAACCATGGGTGTAACAAGATTCAACTATAGTGACAAGGGGCTTACTCCAAATTGTGCACATTTGAGCAAAAGGGAAATTTTGAGCATTTGTGTCAAATACAAATAGTCATTAGAATTCTCAATTCAAATATAAACAACTTCTACTAAGTTGTTTTGTCAATATATTGGAAAGATAAGCTTGTTTGTTAACAAATAGTATTTTCTTTTTTAATGTGAGATGAAGTACTGGTATTAGATTGATTTTTTGTCAATACTCAAGATATATGAAAATTGAGAACAACAATTTTATGTCACGGTATCAAAATTTGTGATAAAAAATTTCATATTTTGCATCTCTTATTGGTCAGTAGGTGTTGAACAATTTTATATTCTTCATATCTAATCTTTTTTTTAACCATGAGACCATAATGTTGTTCAACCTCCTAAGAATATACGCAACAACTCAAAACCACATATACCAATAACTCATAGGTCAACCTAGGTTGAGACTTCACATAAAGCGGATTCCTACCCTTTTAGCTTCACTAGGATGGATGGATATGTGCAGCCCAAGTCCCCATCTCATCCAAGAATTGAACCTATGAAATCCTCATAGATAACACATGTTCTTAACCATTGGAACCACTCAAGTGCACATCTATATAATTTCTCAAAAAGGTATTGATCCTTGTCATTATGTTTGATTCCCCTAAGTTGCATGGCTCTTTAGGCCTATCTCACCCATAAAAAAGGACCACCTATTTGGATAGGGTCAAGTGAAAGTCCTGAAGCTTATGTACTGAATTAGATTCCTAGTTAGCAACAAGTTTACACTTCCTCATGTTGACTAGAAGCATCTCTAAACTGGAAACCAAAAAATAAATCCCATCCATTTTTTTCAATCTTGACAAATAAAATCAATTCAAAGGCTATGAAAGTTAAATGACACATTAACACTACATAATCACTTCGGTTAATCATTGGTGTATATTTATATGTAGAAAGAAAGTACTGGGGTATTTGTATCTTATCAATAGACCTAACAAAATAGACCATAACCTACTTGATTCAAGCAAGATTAATCGATCATTTATATCTTGTAAATAAAATCATTAAAATAATGCTTTTGAACAAAGATAAAAATTTATTAAATACAAGATGAGGATATTTAAACTTTTATCCATACTCTCCAACAACTCATTAACATATTATCACACCTTTTTAACACAATGACTAATTTTTAATATATTAATGAAAATAAAAGAAATATATAAAAAAATTAATATTACACATTACAGCAAAAACCCTAATAAAATCTATTATTGTCTTTCATGTCTTTCATGGTTTAAAAAAAACGTCTATTTACTCTCCCGCTCTAACAAATTGTGTTCACGGGCTTTACTCACGGTCAACAAATTCTGTTCACTCGCTTTACTCATATTTATTTTTATTTTTATTTTTAAATTTGAATTAATTGCATTCCTTAACTATATGTTTTGAATGTGTATTAAATAAAAATGACACCATCCATGTGATAATTTAGGCAACATCATTCATAACTATACATTTTTAATGTGTATTAAATAACAAATGACATCATCCATGTGATAATAAGCAACATCATCCTTGCGATAATAAGCAACATAAAAAATAATTCAATTTTTTTTGAATGTGTATTAAATAATAATGACATTATCCATGATGTGATAATTTAGGCAACATCATTCATAACTATACATTTTGAGTGTGTGTTAAATAAAAAATGACATCATCCTTGTGATAATAAGCAACATCATCCATGCTTAATAAGCAGCATAAAAAAGAATTCAACTTTTTTAAAATAAGAATGGAAAAAAATGACATCATCCATGTGATAATAAGCAACATCATCCATGCGATAATAAGCAACATAAAAAAGAATTCAATTTTTTTTAAATAAGAATGGAATTTTGGTTTTTTTATGTGTGGCATTTCTTTTTTATTATTATTACAAAGGGTGTGAATGTTAGTGTTGTCTTTTAGATGTAGTTTAGGTGGTTTAAAGGAATGATTGTTACTTTTAGGTTTTTGTAAGTGACATGATGCTCTTGTTGAGCCTCTATATAATGATTTACTAGATTTTGTAATAATCTTTAGCCATTTTAGATTGTTTTATGTTTATGTAACTTTTTGTTTGTTCAACTAATGCTTTAAATTTATTTTTAAGTTTGGGTGGCTTCAAATATGACTGAGTGGCCTATCTGGGTTCACATGCCACAAGTTGAGTGGTTGTGTTAGTTATTCTTAAATGCATCTTGATTAAGATTTACATAAGCTTTAATTAACCAACGGTTAAAACAGGGTAACAAATTTTTTTATTTTTTTTTCATATCAGATTTGTTTTATGCTTAAATTTATAGATGTTTTTATTTGAGATTTGGGGTGGACTAAGGCCTATGTTTTTTCATCTATGGAGGAGGTTGAGAGAAGTGTACTCTAGAGATTCATTTTATGACAGTGGTTCAAAATTCAAAACAAACAATTATTAAAAAAGGAATATAAACAATAACTAGTAGCTAGCTGATGAATGTATAACTCATATTTGAGGAATGGATCACCATCATTTCATGGCAAATAACTAGCATAGGGTAACAATCTGTTTTTTGTTTTTTCATATCGGATTTGTTTTATGCTTATATTTATAGAGGTTTTTATTTGATATTTGGGGTGGACTAAGG
>LPNX010060001.1:62047-159080 GCA_001517045.1 Pseudotsuga menziesii | reverse complement strand
ATATATATGTCTACTAGCATAACGTGACTAATATGACAAGATATTTCCCATACTAAGTTGGAGATATAGTTTCTCTCTTAACAATGTATAAAGTAATTGGAGTAATTAAACATAGAGTAGTTACACATTAGTTAAATACTATATAATATACTAACTAATATAATACTATAATACATAGTATTAGTTATAATTATAGTATGCAATATAATATATTAGTTATAGTATTATGAACTAGTTATAGTACTATGTTAGTTAGGTAGTATACAATATTATATATTAGTATTTTTTTAAGTATTAGTTTATATATATATATATATTTATTGTATATTTGTGTGTGGGGGGTTATTATTTTTTTAAATAATTAAGGATGTAAATATTTTTAGTATTTCTATATAATTGTTATGTTTCTAATTAATATGATTACTTTTATCATAGTTGAAATTACATTACATATTTAGTATTTCAAAAATATGTATCATGTTTTATTGAAATATTAGCCTTTGGTCACGTAGTATATAATATTATATAGTAGTGTTTGGTTAGATATACTTGTAACATGATACAATATAAATCAATTTATATATAGGAAAAATCTCTATTTGTTTTTGTTGGAATCTAATAAATTTTTTTATTTTGCAAATTTTATTTTAATCATGGTAAAAATGGATTTAGCATCCTCAAAAAAGCTTAACACCCGAAACTAAACATATAACTCAAAAATGGAATTTGACAAATTTGGGCTACTTTTTTTCAAAATCATACCATCCTTGAATATATATATATATAATTTTTACTTTTAAATAATTAATGTTATAGATAAAATAAATATTATATATTTAGTGTTTCAATAATATTTACCCTATCTTATTAATATGTTAAAGAAGACAAGGTTTAAATGGAGTTAGCCATTTTTAAATGAAATTATTGCAACGAGAGGTGCTCTTGAGCTGAGTATGGGAGAGATGTTTTCAAGTTTGTACGTGAAGCTCTAATAAAATAATAATAAATTAAAGATCTCTTATCATTTGTATAAATAAAAAGATATTATAATGTTTGTGACTAACAAAATAATAAAAAATAAAATTGTTTGAGTGGAGAGGCGCTTTGAAGTCCATGTGTCCACTTTTTGTATGTGATGCTCTACTAAAATAATAATAAATTTATACCCAACATGTTTGCCTACACAAATTTAAAATTAAAAGTCTATCATTTCCATTCTAAATTTCTAATCGTTTGTATAAATAAAAAAATTATTGTAACTTTTGCTACTAACAAAATACTAAAAAATAAAAAATTATCCCCCAAAAACAATGTTGGCCAGAAAACAACCCAAGATGGGGGATATGTTGTAATGTTCCTATCTAACAAAATAATAATAAATATATAAAATTAATTATGGGCAAAAAAATGTTGAAACCATGTGCAAGGACTCTTGAACAAATCATGGTTTTATTGTACATGGTTTAGTAAGGACTTGCAAATGGTTTTAAAGCCATGTGAAAGGCATTCTAAACAACCCATGGTTTTATTGTACATGGTTTATAAGGGCATTGCAAATGGTTTTAAAACCATGTGGAAGGCCTCCTAAACAACCCATGGTTTTATTGTATTTGATTTAGGAGGACCTTGCACATGGTTGTAAAACCATGTATGAGGTAGATGTTTTGAATACTAATATACTTTAATTTATGCATTAGCTAAGAATCATATTAATATTATCATAGATCCTCACTTGAAGTTATATTTATGATAGTATTAAAATGTATGTAATCTCTAGGTTTGCAACAATTTAATGTTTGCATTTATGATAATATTGCAAGGTTTTAAATAAGGGTTTTTAAATTATGGGATTATGAAATAAAATATTTAAAATATGGTTTTTTAATACTTAATAATTTAAAAAAATTAAAGAAATGTATTTAAATAAGGTTTTTAAAATATAATTGAAAATATAGTCAATTTATGGAATAATATAATATTATAATGTTTTAATAGTTATAATGCTTTAATAATTTGAATAGTAAAAATGTTTTTAAAAAATAAGATTTTTAAAATATAACTTAAAATATAGTCTATTGATGGAATAGTATAATATTGTAATGTTTTAATATTTATAATGTTTTAATAATTTAAATAATAATATAAAAATCAAGTTTTTCCAAAAAATGTTTTAAATAAGATTTTTTTAATTATAATTGCAAATATAGTCAAATTGAAAAGTGTCATATTTGAAAATATACTGAATTTCAGTAACGTCATTTCATTAATAGATCCTAGGATTTGGATATACGGTGGAGAGTGTATGGACAAAAGTTTGAACATCCTCACCTTGTATTTAATAAATTTTTATCTTTGTTCAAAATAATTATTTTAATGATTTTATTTACAAGGTAGAAAGGATCTATTAATCTTGTTTTTTTTTCAAAGCATTATCTTGAAGATTTAGTTATGAATTTTTGTAGAAAAGTTATGTTGGGTTTTAACCATATTTTCTCCATTTTCTCTTATGCCAAACTAAAGCTCTACATTTACCCAATTCATGATAAAATAGTCCAATTTTAAGTGTTTGTTTGTTTGTTTTTATAAATCTTTTGAAAAAATATTGTTTTTTTATTTTATTTTTATTTTTAATGTTGGATCCATTGTATATTGTTTTTTATGTTGAACCGATTGTATATATTACCTTGAAAGTCAACCGTGAATTGAAAATAGTTAAAGCAAATTTCAAGATTCATGTATCTAACTCAAAAGTTATTCCTACTTGTGGTAAAAACACTACAACGCATTTGCAAAAAAACTAGCAGTAAAGAGTTTTGTGTTTTTAAGCTAAAATGCATATGCATATTTTATAAGAGGTGGCTTACTATTGAAGCATACATAATGATGAGGTTAAATAAGTATCAAGGAATCATATGAAAAGTTGAGAAAGTATGAGGATGTTGATAATAAGTCTATGTAGGCAATGCGTTGAAGAGAAGGAATGAAAGGATTGGTGTGGATGAATGGTTATGAGTTCCTTCAGTAGAAAGTGTATTTATCATTGACAATTGTGCAAGGTTTCTTCAAAGTATTGGAAAGCCTTAACTTCAAGATTTGGCTCAAGTATTTGACCCAACTTACGAATCATCTTTAGAAGTTTACCACAACCATGGTTGTAACAAGATTCAACTATAGTGATAAGGGGCTTACTCCAAATTGTGCACATTTGAGCAAAAGGGAAATTTCGAGCATTTGTTTCAAATACAATTAGTCATTAGGATTCTCAATTCAAATATAAGCAACTTCTACTAAGTTGTTTTGGAAATATCTTGGAAAGAAAAGCTTGTTTGTTAACATAGAGTATTTTTTTTTAAATGTGAGTTGAAGTACCAGTATTAGATTGATTTTTTTGTCAATACTCAAGACATATGAAAATTGAGAACAACATTTTTATGCCATTTGTATCAAAATTTGTGATAAAAAATTTCATATTTTGGATCTCTTATTGGTTAGTAGGTGTTGAACAATTTTATATTGTTCATATCTAATCCTTTTTTTAACCATGAGAACTTCTAGAAACCTCCCAAGAATACATGCAACAACTCAAAACCACATATACCAATAACTGATAGATCAACCTGGGTTGAGACTTCACATCAAGGGGACGACTACTCTTTTAGCTTCACTAGGATGGATGGATATGTGTAACCTTGACCCCTATCCCATACAATAATTGAACTTATGACCTCCTCAAAGATAACACATGTTCTTAACCATTGTACCCCCTTAGGTGCACATCATATCTAATTTCTCAAAAGGTGTTGATCCTTGTCATTATGTTTGATTCCCCTAAGTCGCACGACTCTTTAGGGCTATCTCACCCATAAAAAAGGACCACCTATTGGGATAGGATCAAGTGAAAGTCCTGAATCTTATTTCATGAATTAGATTCCCAGTTAGAAACAAGTTTGAACTTCCTCATGTTGACTAGAAGCATCTCTAAACTAGAAACCAATAAATAGATCCCATCCATTTTTTCCAATCTTGACAAACAAAATCAATTCAATGGCTATGAAAGTTAAAATGACACATTAACACTACATAATCACTTTGGTTAATCATTGGTGTATATTTATATGTAGAGATAAAGTAGGGGGTATTTGTATCTTATCAATAAACCTAACAAAGTAGACCATGACCTACTTGCTTAAAGAAAATTAGCTTGCTCTAGCAAGCCAAGCAAATCTTACAAACCACATTAGAGAAATAATTTCCCTATTTATAGGAGGAATAAACATAGAGCACAAAGGTATTTTATGGTAGTCATACATAAGTCCATACTATATGTTAATTAGAAAATGAAAATTTCTATTAGTGATAAATTAGCATTAGTCACTCTTGTTATTATATTATCCTAATCCTATGCACATCAAATCTGCACAGCTCCTACAATAAATAATCCATAAAAATAGTATTGAACATTTGTTTACAATTCTTTCGATCACGTAGATTTGAGTGAAAATATTCAAACCTCAAGATATGCAAAAAAAGTGTGTAATAAAAAATCTATGTAGTGGGAAATTGTAAAGTGCGATGGAAGAACTTGTTCCAAAAAATAATTTGCAATAACTTCGTTGATGCCAATTATGATAAACATCATTTCTCCTTTCATCCTTGAGGGAGCCAATGAAAGTTGAACCTAGATGACCTATGGCCTACCTCTTATCACGTTCATTCATAAAAGGGGGTTTCTTAATTGTGTAAAATAAGGTCAATATATTGTAGGTATATGGGGGCAAGGAATCAAGTATTGGGGTTTATAGGTATTGGGGGGGCGGGCGGGGTGGGGGGGAGGGGGGGTTATAAAAGGGTTTCTAGTAAAAATAACGAATATATTGTAAAAATAGGGGTTTGTAATTAGAAATATGTATTGGGATGGGGGATCAACAAAATGAGTTTTGTAAGCAATTATCAATATCTAGTGAAATTAGGGGTATTATTTAATATCCCATGAACAAAATCGCTACGACATGGTTTCACTAAGTGAAGACCCTATGTCTTTTAGTAACATGTCATTGGTAGATGGGTCAATTGATTGAGCTAACTTTTTTTCTTTTTCTTTGGTGGGGTGTTTATATCCTTTGAGAAACACACTGAATGTACAAAGAATCCATAGAGTTCTATTGTCATCAATTACTAAGATAGTGTATATGCATATGAAGAGTTGTGTACATGAATGATATTCTCTTAGCAACCCTTTTTTTAAACCTCTTCAAGATGTCTATGATTTCCATGCAACCATAGTTCTTCCCTAGATCAAGTAAATCTAATCATAGCCATTGGGTAATGGCTTTTTAACCCTAAATGGGGTTATTATGCTGGCATATGTTCATTTGGTAGCCAATATGTTGGCTACATAATGGGTAGGTGTTAGGCATTGAGAAAGTGGATTTGAATAAGAGTTGTATACATAACTCATGCTCTTATCCCATCATTGTCCAACACCAAAACATCTACAATTTCATGCAAAGTTTTCCCTTAAAACAAGTAAAAGCTATCATAGCCTCCACATAATGAGCTTTTAACTCTAATTGTAGATAATACCCTAAATCCATATAATATTCAAGATGCCATCCAATTAAAATTTGAATGAATTTAAATAATCTTAAAAAGAAATTTGATTATCTTCTCTTTATCACTTGTTGCAAAATTAATCTTTTAAACTATTTCTAAAACATATATATATATATAATATATAAACAAATTATTATAAATATTTTAATTATTATATTATATATCAATGTTGTTAAATAAATAAATAAACAAAACCCGATGCGGACAAGCGACTTTGTACCTTACCTCTAAGCTTTTTAGGGGAGACCTAACCTATCAGGCTCGAGAAGGACGACTACTCTTGTGCTGGTGGTGGGGAGGGTTTGGAACTATGTTTAACTCAAACATGAATGATGCTCCTATCAGTGCAGCATTAAGCTAGAGCTGGTTCAGCATGAAGTTTCATTTATAGATTCATGACAACACCAAAAGTAGAGCATTGGATTGTAGCCAAGCAGGTGTTAGATATATTTGAAAGGTAGGGGAGTGGAAAAAGGTGGGAAGTGCTTATTGATCACTCCAATCAAGGAACATCCGAATTGGGAACAACTAAGCTTGAGAGTCGATTGGGCTCGAAAAATATATTCCTTCTACTAACTAAATAAAAAAATTGTTTCAATATTAATACAATAACTCTTTATTTATTTTTTACCATGGATATTATTAATCTAAGCATTCTTATAAAATACCAGAACTTGCATTAAATAAAAAAAAGTTTGTTTCAATATTAATACAATAACTCTTCATTTATTTTTTACCATGGATATTATTCAATCTAAGCATTCTTATAAAATACCAGATTTTGCATTGGTATATTCTTTTAAAATATATAAAAAAACATAACATAGTTTAGTTAATGAAAATGATGTTTTAAAATAACACATCATAAAAATTGAAAAGTTGGCATAATTGAGAGGACGAATAGTTATTCTTAGAATGTTGAAAAGGTTGGTAACTGTTCATGAAAGGCGTATACTATATGATATTTTACGTTATTACATTAATATAAAAGTTAAAAAGTTTGGTATAATTAAAGCAATGAAAATATATTATATTTTATTTTAGATTAATATATGTATATATTATTATAATTAAAGCATGATAATGAAGTAATTAATTTAATTTAAAATATATTTATAGAAATTAAAATAACTATTTTAAAGATAAAATTATGATAATTTTTTTTTAAAGTTTCTTAAAATTTTAGGTTTCAAATGTTTATGTACTATTTCCTTTTTTTCTTCCATAGAATACTTATCGCGTCTCTAAATGAGCCAAGTAGGTATTTTTTTTTTAATAGAAACTAAAAAGGGGTATATATAAAAGTTAGCTATGCACAACCATTCAATACAGACATGGTGGACCAAAGTATCTGTGCATAGCAGAAGAGCTGCAAAAAGGGACTATCCACTGTGTTTCCCAAAACATTCCAAAATGAGTTTGTTCAAAACTTATAGAGCCGTGGGTTGTATAAACCCTTACATACTGATTACATAAAAGTAAACAAAAAAACATTCAAACAAAGCTAGACAGTAGCAGGCTAAGGATTGCCTCTTGGTTTTCTTGGCTGGACGACTGATTCCTCCTCCATTGGAAGCACGGCATCATCAGTGGCTACATGGACTCGGCTGCTCTGATTGATGGATATGAATTTCTGGAGGTCCTCTTGGATCCTATCTACCTTCCCCATTATTTCATGAAGACTGCTTTCGTTGTCATCGATGCGTGAGTCGTGGTTGCTAATCTAGAGTGAGGTATAACTGACTGTGTCTTCCATTTTTTTAACCACCCGAGCCATCTCCATGTTGTCCATAACGCTGATGGAAAGCAGTTCATACAAACGCCTTAAGTTCTTCTTGATGTCCATAATCCCCGCGTTTTCACCATCCTGGGCCATTTTGCCAGCTTCTGACTATAAGGTGATTCAGCCGAACTGGTTCTGAATAGCTTGAACAAGACTTGCAGGGGCTAAGATATTGTTGAAGCAGGCTCTTAGCATGAGGAGCTCCCTAAAAAGCAACGAGTTGACGTTTCTTCCACAGGCCAAGGTGCCCACGGCTCCCTCTTGCCACCCTGTACACCTGCAACCTATGACCGAGTTGCTGCCCCAGTTGCCAAAGAGACCTGAACCAGGAGAGACAGTATGTGAAATTGAGAGAGAACTACACAAACAGGGGGAAAAGGCTGCAAGGGCCAACCTTTCTTTCACCACTGATCAAGTAAAAGGAAGAACCTGCCACGGGAGGCCTTGCAGACTCCCTTCACCAATGCCTGTGATAATATTCAACAATAATCGCAGAGCTTCATATAATCCAGGGCCGAGAAAGGAAAAGGAATGGGAGAACATAACGCTACCAGCAGAGGCCATAGAGAAAAATGAGATGAGATCTTGAGCGTGCGAGGGGTAAATGAAAATCTCCCCGAAATGAAGAGCATTTAAAACCACTTCCAACAAGAGATGGAGATGACAGCGAAGGGGCCACGCGGCAAAGGAAGGAGGAAGGGGAGGACTGAGAAGTAAATGGGAGGAGGCGGTGGAGAGGAGGCTAGCTACGAGGTGACGGAGGGCTTCGAAGATCGTGAGGGAGGGAAAAGAAGGGGGCGGTGAGGGGGGGAGGAGGATAGAGGGGGGGCCAAAGGTAAAGGAGGGATAAGGGAAAAGGAGCAAGGAAAATGAGAAGGAGATAGAAGCAAGGAGGCAAGGAGTGAAATGGGGGAGAGATAAACTCATTTTTAAATGAATTTGGTTATTGAAGGGTCGGAGTGGGGACTTCCAACACCTCATATTAGGGTATAAATTTGAGAGTGGGGTGATTTCCATCCTGACTATACTGACCTTGCGAGAAAGAGGCTCCCACGTTAGCCAGGCTGTTTGCAGCTGAATTATTGTGCCGGAGGATATGGTAAGCTTCATAGTTGCTGGACATAAGAAGTGTGGCTTTTCCATATAGACGTCAACAATTTACAGCTCACGTGATGTATCCATTGATCAATTTATAGATGACATGCCTAGAGTCCCCAATAATCAAGGCCTTATGAATTTTCTTGACTTTGAGAATATGGAGGCTTTGGATAAGAGCCAACCACTCAGCTTCATTATTAGTTCTGATGCCGAGCCCCCACGCGAAAGTAAGTTCCACATGTCCTCCGGGATTCAGGAGAATCCCCCCCGCGCCTGCCTCCCCAAGACAAGTAGGTATTAACAGTACCTTTATGGCTTGTTATTGGTCTCTCGATGAATTGGATAAAAACACAGTTCACCTCGAGTTATTCAACAAACTCTCTCCATTGTGAGGGCTCTTGAAATGTTAACCATCATAACAAATAAGGGCAAGGAGATATAAGTACTTTGATACAAGCGTATTATATGTTTTTCCTTTCAGTTTATTAAAATTGCTTCATCTAAAGAGTTACTGAGTGCATCCTCTGTTGTCATTGGATGAACTTGTATAAGTTTTAAAACTAGCAGTTGCCCCAAGCAGGTGCAATAATACACTGATAAGATGGTTGTTAGAGGGTAAAAGAAGACAGAAAATGTAACATTAAAATGAGGTAGTAGAAGATTGCAATTAATACCACAAAAAAATAGAACACTTTAATTTATCAAAAGTTAGAGAATAGTCCAACTCATAATAGATAACAAGTTCAATCTTAGCCGGTTTGTGGGGCTTTTATTGGCATTGGTGTTTATGTGTAGAGAAGGACCAAGAACAAGAAGCTTCGAGAAAGGGTAGTTGTTCAAGTGAAGGGGGTCTTTGCATGTATGCAGAAATGAAGTTGGTTGGTGGGGGGGTGTTGGGGAGGTCTGATGAGACACATTTGAAAATGATCTAGGAAATGTTCAGGGAAACAAATATATGACTGCAAAGAGTCAAGGGAAATTTTTGTAGCATACAGAAAGTCTCTTGCGCACCAATGTCTCGATCAACCACGGTTTTTGATAATAGTTTTCGGATAGGCAATAAAATTCCCTCTTCTATAGGGGCAACATGTGCAATACGTGTTAGAATGTCATGGTAGCTCTCATATTTGTTCTTTGCTTTTGAAGCATACTTTGAAATGTATGTGAGGAGAACATAACAAGAGATCATAGGCTTGGAATTCAACATTAAATTGTCATACTGAGAGAATAATAGGTTTGTGTGTGTTTAAAAGTTCATCATTTCTAGCCGGGATATATATATTTTTCCCATAATCATCAATGAACACAGAAGATGTTTCATGCAGTTCAAAGGGGAAACCATAGCGACAAATGAGGGTTGTGCCTTTTTTGCAAAGACACGAGGATTCATTGCATAGAATTGACAAGGGATTCATAGTCGTCATTTTGGTTTCCTTCATGTATGGAGGATGGCGCAAGTGTGCAAGGGTATTGGTGAGATTCTCGATGGAATGCGGGGACACTAAGGTGCATGGGATAGGGGTTCCATGATGTTAAGAAGCTATCAAAATATTTTTTCGTAGTATCCACAACAAGATAGTCATTCCATTAAAGCCTGTCCATATTGGCTGCGTCCTCCAACCAAAGGAATCTGTGTATATGAGCAGAATCTCTGTTTTTCCATTCATACCTATAGAAAAAAGGGAAGGAAAAAAAACAAAAAAGTTAGGAAAACAGTCGAAATGTCAATCGGTACAAGGGGAAAAAATGCAACAAGTGAGAGGACCAAACTTGCACCAGTAATATTTTGTTTGGAATGTCTTTAGCAGGACATCTTCAAGGAACATGGTGAATATATGGTGCATATATAGAGACATAGTATGTGTATTGGTTGTAATGTTATGAATTCTCAATTGGAATTGCGAAGGAAATGAAGTGGGAGGATGGGAAGGCATGAGCATGTTTGAAGGTCATTCCATTTGGTGTCAGCTGCATTGAGGGTAAAAATGAAGCTTAAGTTATTCAGCTGGGTGATCATATCATATAGTTCACCTTGTCTTTTGTTCTAAAACAAGCGAGTTCCATGAAGAGAATATCTAAAACGCACGGAATGATTAACAATATGAGAATTTGGCATTTGGTTGAGTTGTGGGCATAGAGCCGAGACAATTGCAGGGAGGGTGTCTTCTAGGTTACGTTTAATAAATACAGTAGCGGTGTCTTGGCTACGATGGAGCACCATAAGGTTTTAAAAGTAGTAGTGGATGCGAGGGTGTTGGGAAAACCTATTATCATGGAATCAGATAAGGTGCGAAGCATATTCTTGCATGTTGATTTCGTAAAGACAAGATTGTTTTAGCATGGAAACCCCTGTGGGGAATAATGTTAGGAATGCCATTAAGAGGAGGACTTCTGTATTGTATTCATTTATTGGAGAAAGGATAATGGGGGTCCAATCAATTGAGGTTTCATGGGTGGTAAGGCTTGTAGACAAAAAGCACCTAATTTTTTCAGTCTCAGTGTAAGAATCTGGGAGTGAAAAATTAAAGGAGGTTTGGGTGGTTGTTGGAATTGGCATTGAAGGTGTTGCATCATTAGTAGTGGGTGGGGCCATATGGAGGTTTGGCACAGGGGTTATGGCATGGTGAAGAAGGGCAGACACATTCCTGGGTTCAAGTGGAAAAGCATGTAATGCTTGTAGGTCCAGCTGAACATCCTTGTAATATGGGTGATTGGAAATTTTGAATTCCAATGTAGCTAGGACATTTGAACAGATAACAATGAATTCATAAGGCTTGTTTGCAGCATTGAATTTGTGAACAACAAGGATGTCCAAATCTGGAAATATATGTGGAAGAGAGGTGGTTATTATGGAAAACTAATAGTATGGCCACAATATTTGTGTTGGCCACCACGTGCATGTGTAACTTGAAGTATTGGATTGACACGAGTAATTAGCATTTCTTCTATTTGAGTTAGGTGTGCAAGTTCACATGGTTGGTTTTCTAGGATCCATGTTGTTATCTATGGAGATGCGATGGCGATGCCTCTCCTTAGTACATAGAGAGCATGTATAGATGCCATTTGAAAATTTTGTTCTTATGTTTGGATATGATTCCTTGCATACCGAGAAAATATGAAGTGGGTGGGGATATAGTGATCATGATGAAGTGGAAGAAACATAATTGGGTGGAGATGAGGTACAAGGAACATGAAAAGAAATGTATAAGTATCCTAAAAGTAGGAGTCAAAAGTGATTGAGTACTAATAAACTTTTATCTCCTCTCAATTTCACATACTCCACTTCATTAAAAACGTTCTTTAATTGGAGGTGAAGTTATCTACTTTCTCCATGTAAATATAACGAAATTGATCGAAAAAATTAAAAATGGCAGTGGAAATGGCATTGGTTATGGCACATCCTGCATGTTACAAGCCTTTCTATAAGTGGCTGATCGAGCACAACTTGGGTAGGTTATGGATTTTATTAGTCCATGCATTAATGGCTTATTGCCTTTAATTAATTAAAAAAAGTATTAACCAAATTGTTATTAAGTATGAAAAATCATAAAAAAGTAATTTCAAAGTACATAGAGTATTTACATGGAAGTCATAGTCTAGGTTTGTCCTATCCAAATAGGAAGCAACCCTCAAACAGGCTACATGCAACCTTTATCAGTTCAAGCAAAGGTTAAGAAATGTGGAAAGGAGTGAAGCGGGACTTATGAATGTTCTAACCTCGCTAGATTGGAGAGTGGTTGTGTATGCCATTGAGGGATGGGGCATGGCATGACGTAGCTCAACAAGTTAAAATTCCAATTCAAATAGGCCAAGAATCCCAGGTTTCATGTCTGGAAACCGTCAAGAGGTAACAACTTTGTATAGGTAGCTAAAGGAGGGCATGACCTCAATCAAAGGCCATCAAAAGGGGGTCACATCAACCATGTATCAGCCCTTGGAAGGATCACATCGGTCAGGGCCAAGTCCTAGAGCGCATACAAAGTCACTGGAAAGTCACAAAGGAAACAAAGGAAGATTAGTAGCCCCAGGAAATGCCATGTATAAGAAACCTAAAAACAGGAGTCAAAAGAGATTGTCTACTAATCATCTTTTATCTCCTCTCAGTTTCATGTACTCCATGTAGCAGGGATTTATCCATGCTACAGGGGTAAGAATGGCTCCCTTCTTTCTATAGGACAGATGGGTAGGTTCCTGCTTGGAAAAATACTGAAAGGAAAAACAGAATGTAAATAACAGAAATAAAAGCAAAGATGGAAGAGAAATATGGAGAACCCCTCTGCAAACAAAGGTTAGGGTTCCACTTCCAATGACCTGCAAACAATGATTAAGCTACTGTAAACTGAAATACCTGCAAAACAAGTTAGGAAATAAACATGCAAATTAAATCATGGGTTAAAAAACAAAGAAACTACTAAGCAAATAAACAAAACAAGAAAACACAGTTATACCTTCTTTTTGGGTGGAAATGGGCCACCATGCCCTAGCTTGTGGAAGCACCTCTCTTTGATGGGGGAGCTATGGCTCAATGACGATGGAGGAGAGGGAGTGTGGGTGGCTTGAGAGATAAAGGGTCTCAAGGGATCCATGGGCAGCATAACAGTATGCAAGGGAGAAGTGTTTTGAGAGTGACCTCCCACCTTCCTTTTATAGCTTTTTTGGGGTTTTAGGGTTTTAATCCCTTGGTCCGGGATTTAGCCCCTTTTTTGGGCTTTTAGCCCCTTCCACCCTAATTTTAGCTCCTTTTAGGGGTTTAGCCCCTTTTTGGGGGCTTTAGCTCCTAGGAGAGTATTTTAGGCTCCTTTTTGGGGTTTTTAATCCCTTTTATCAATCCTTAAGCATTTTTGAGGGTGTGGAGGTCTAATGGAGGGTCATGAAGTGGTGTCCTTGGGTGGTGTAGGTCATGGAGAGCTTAGTGAGGGATTTTTTTGGGTTAACAGATTAACCCCTAATGTGTGAGGGTAGGAGCTCATCGTATGGTTGATGGACACCATAGGATTTGCTGCAGTGAGGTGGTGCTTCCGGGGCTGGGGCATGGTGGCTTTTGGTTTTTGTATTAATATTGTTCCCATCAATGGGTGAGATACAAATAATGTGTGACATGTATATGGATGAGGCAGGCATCCCCATGCTCATGACAATGTCAAAAGAATAATTTGATCTATGCTCTAAAATACAAGAGCCGATCATATACAACTGATGATACAATAATGGTTGCCTCAATGTGAGGATGAATACAATACTGATCTGGTACATTGGACCCATGGAATTCTCATGGAATGCTATATCTTCATGATTGAAGGTCTGCTGGATTTGGAATGATACATAGCTATATGGATTCGCTGATTGAGAGTCAGATTCTCTGTGGTACAAGTATGCTGCATCAATCATAAATCTATATAGAAGCACTGCTGGGGCTTCTGAACACTGTCTCCAACGCAACTCGAAAATCACAAGGGACATAACCTGTTTAGGTCCCTCCAATAGACTCATCAATGTGCTAGAGTCAGGTGACATCCGAGGTCTTCGATCAAGTATTGTGCAGACCAAACCCTGTATGAATCTCAACGGTGTGATGATGTAGTTGGAGTAGAGCATGTGAAAAATAACCATCCCGAGAGGCACTAAGGACTCCTCTCAAGTGGTTCAAGGAACTCATCAATGAGGTTAATGAAACAAGGATACAGGGACCTCTTGGTCTATCCTTTGGAATATATGTATTGTTATCGACAGAGGGAGACCTGCCCCTAGTCAAGCCAATGATGTTTCCTTGACCAGGAGCATGAGGGAGATAACCAAAAGGTGTGAGACAATATGCGGACTGATCCATTGAATGGGGGGGAGGGAAGGGGGAGGGAAATAATTGAACAGGGGCAGGGGGAGTGTGGTGGACTCAAAATTCCTTTGTTCAGAGTATGACGGTAGGGCGGACCAGGCAACGAATGAAACTTGACTCATGGGAATGGGATCATAGCTGTAATACCGAGAATGTTACTACAAATGGGAAATAGTTGGAGGAGGTAGACACTTTTGATATTGATGAGATCCAAGGAGGACACATTGTAGAGTACTCTAAACAAAGGCGACCCAATGGGGGAATGCTGCCAAACTGTTTTCTGTGGGGTGGTGTCTAGGGACACCATTATGGTACGATCTCATGGATTTTTGGCGAGCCGGAGAAGGTAAATTCTCGATGGTGCTTTCAATTTTAGAGAGTCTGAAAGCACGAAGAAGACTCCAGTGGGGGATATTTTTCATTGGTAGTGTCCTATTCCCGAAAAAGGATAAAAGTATACATAGGAGACCTCGCCCATCTTGGAGGGGATGAGAGACTTATTTACCATTGGTAGTCCAATCAGGCCGAAAAAGGTTAAACCTATACTGAATGGACGGTCATTCAGATACTTTTATGAGCATGAATGAAACCAAGTTTGCTCGGCAGTCTTTTCTTGATGAGAAGGCTGGAAAAGAGCTTAACGACAACTCGTGGTGAGATTTTTCATAAAGTGCGGCCCCTCTTCCCGAGAAAGCATAAAAGTATGCAGAGGGGAATGGTCTTCGCTTGAATGTGCCAAGGAAGTCCTTTTCAATTGATGGTCTACATGGTCCGCAAAAGGAGGTAAACGAGACGATGTAGACACCCTTTCCTATACTTTAGTGAGCGTGAAATGAAGCAGTTGTGCTCGGATATCTTTTCATTGTTTTAGGGAGTCAAAAAAGAGCTTAAATGAAACTCTAGTGTGGTCAACCAATTGCGGTGGCACAGGCGATGCCCCATGTCGAGATGGTGGACAGAGGTCCAAAAGTCATCCGCACAGTATGGAAAGAGTAGAAGGCTCTCAAACACACCAATACATGCGTGGGATAGATCGCGGTAGAGGCTCACAAGTCGGTGCGGCAGAGGCATGCAAACCGAGGTGGCTCTCGGACAGAGGTCAGGAGAGCGTGTGTGTGTGTTGCGGTGGACGGACTTGATTACATATGATGTGAGTGCAAGTCTAGGGCAGTTATATGCCAAATACGTACAAGAAAAGTAAATTGTTTTGTGGAAAATGGTCCAGAAGTTTGTGTAAGGTGCGGTGGATGAAGAAAACAACTATGTGTTAAACTACAAAATAAAAGTAAAAAATGGCATTCCTTAACGAGCAGTGACCCGGAAACTTGCATGAGTAGCGATCGGTAAGTGTGATACAAGTACATGTCCATAGACACTCGTATCGTCATGTCATGGATTGTAAATCGAGGTGACTGGTGGGAAATGGTCCCAAAATTAATTTATTAAACATGAGACGATGGTCTCATAAAGAGATATAAGTTTGAGCCCAGAGGTGTGAGAGGTGTCTCGAACTGATTTTGGGTGACTTTGGAGTAACAACTAATGGTGCTATGCCTGACTTGTGCTAAAAAACATTGAAAAACAAGAAAGGGAAAAAACTATGCTATAAGGGACTCATAGTGGTTATATCAGGCATAGACTCTCTTGAGGTGGAGCCCTTTGCGCAGCTTCTTCAAGAGTGGACCATCTGAGTCAGTGAAGAGGTATTCCCCCTTACCGAGACGAAGGTCATTGGCAAGGTGGGATGACAGAATCTGGTCTTTTATGGGAAGAACCGATTCCACACTATGGTTTAAAGGGAATGGGGTAAAATTGAAGGCGGTCTTACCTATATCTATGTCATCGCGTAAGTGGTGCTGGGATAGATCAGGTGGATCTTCCATAGCCGACGAGGTGAAAGGGAAACTGGTGCTAGAGATCATGTGCATGGTATTGGTTGTGGTTTTTGTGGCCTTGTCCAAGTCTCTATTGGAGGAAGAGGGGCAGGCCTAGAGATAGGAGGAGTCTTTGATGGACCTGGAGGTGGGTGCAACATCATCTCAATTGGATGGACATGAGTCAACACATCCTGGGGCCTTATAGGTAGGGTAGGTGGTTCAAGGTACCACACAGGATCTCCCAGTGTGAAATCCTGTAGATTACGGGTTTCCAAGATAGACTTACTCATGATATTGCATGGTAGGAAAAGAAAAAGGAAAAGGAAAAGGATCATGTTGAGTGGGAATGAACCCCAATGTTTCCCTGGTAATTGAGGTTGAGGTTGCAACTGAGGTTGTGGCGGTGGCTAGGGAAACAACAGAAGAGATGGGTCTTATGGACCGTTGGTGATGGTGGAGACAAGAGGGTTGGTAGAACTGGACATCATGTAAACAAACATGGTGTCTGAAGAAGGAGGTGGGGGGTGAACTTCTTCGACCAGAGTGATTTCAGACTCAAGGGAGTGTTGACGGAGGTCAGCTAGAGCCATTCAAAATTCGGGAAGGTCTTGACAATGGTGAGAGTAATGGCCATACAAGCTGCAAAGTGTGAAATCATGGTTTGTTCTCAATGCATTGTTCTTGACTATCGATGCGGTCGGGAGTTCAACCACGGGGATGTTTTCATTTGTATCCATGGCATCTAAATGCGCACAGATCATTGGGATTTCAGGGCAGTTTTGATTGGATGGCCCTGTTGTTCGCAGACAGCACAAGGTGGGACTTGTCATGGCTCTGCAGTGGCTTTGGCATTCTTTCCCCTGGCCCTTTTCGGGTGCGGTGGTATGGGTGTGGGTGTGACGGTTGGCTTTTGCGGGTCGGGTGGAGGGTGAGACTCCATCACGATGGGTTGCACTGGGGTTAAAACAACCTAGGGCATTGCTGGTTGAGCCGGTGGATCAAGATACCACACCAAAATTCCCAATGTAAATTTGGGTAAGCTTAAAGTGGCCATTACCGGTTTGCTCATGACGCTAGGTGGGGGAAAGAGGAAGGGAATTGTATGGACTGGTGATGATCCTAGATAACTTCCTGCTGGTTGCATGTGGGGATGTGGTTGTGGTTGCGGCTGCGCGAAACACTGCTGCTGTGGGTGATGTTGCAGCTGTTGTTGGTGTTGCGGTTGTGGACGATGTTGTGGTTGTGGTTGGGGCTACGACTGTGGGTTTTGGTGTAGCAGTGCTGGATGAGACCATGCACAAGTCCACAGTCTTATTTTGTGTCGGTGGTGGTGAGACTAACAGGAAAGGAGTCGTCATGTTGGTATTGGAAAACAACCCAGGGCACACATTCAACAATGGGGAGGCTTGTGTGTTTTCAACCATGGTGTTGATTGCAGGGATGAAATCGGCGTGTGTAGTCATCCCTTGTGGCTCAATAGTGGTGATGGTCAGGATAACGTTGGAAGGTGTTGTTAACCCTTGCAGAACATGATAAGTGAGTTGATCAACCGTCACAATCTTCCCTTCGTGGGGGAACATCATGAGATGGAAGACAGTTGACACGAAATCTCGCATGGCGTACATATAACTTCTCCCGAGGAGAAGGTTACAGTCTAGTTGAGCATTGACGAATTCTATGTCGATTAGCACTATCTTCCTGGCTAATGTGATGGGGACATGAGGGAGGATTCCTTGGGCTTTAGTGGGATGTCCATCATAAGCCCACAGAGTTGTGGAGGACGGTTATAGAATTGGTGATCCAAGTTTCTGCCAAACCAAGGTAGAAATAACGCACATGGATGCACACTCATCCACTATGCACCAGTGCACAACCAAATTCCAGATGGACACCGGGATTTGAAAGGAGATGGTCGATGGCATGCACGGTTCTCTGTTCTCTATGTTGAATTTGATCAACTTGGAGTCGGAGGGGTCTACTACCCCAAGGGCGGCTAGTAAGGTTTTCCGCTGTGTTGGGCACATTTTAAGTACCTCAAGAGCAGACATGGCGGTTCGCATTTGGGCCAAATCATCCACAATGCTATAGCTAACTGCAGCTCTAGCCATGGTGTTATTGGCAATCCTGCGTATCGGGGGGTGCAGGAATGGGGGTAACTGAAGAGGTAGGTTGACCATTTTGGACGTTGACGTCGCTGATGTGTCATCAGGTTCGGTGGTGGTACCGTACTGATTCCGTCTGTTTTGCAGGTTGACTTTTTCAGTCGTCATGGCTAGCAGGTGGTGAACACCTATTTCGGCCATGGGAGGTGCCCCTGAAGAGTTGGGATTGGGTTGGGGAAGAGGTACAATTGCCACCAACCCTTGGAATGATAGTGGGTTTTGAAGCACCATAGGAGGAGGTCCTTGTGGTGTTGGGTTGGGTTGGGCTTGATTTGCAGCGTTGGCGGCCTGTTGAACTTTGTTCTGAATGGCCTGCTTAGCTTGACCCATGAGGGGACACTCGAATGTGTAGTCCCCATAAACATCACAAAGTGTGCATGGTTGGTTTGTGCACAACGGGGCGTTGCGTCTTGGTGCATTTGGTCGTGGGGGGTTTTGAGCTGGCCGGTTCACCACGGCATTGTTGGGAGGGTTCGGTTGTTGATCGCCTCCCTACGGTTGGTTATTGGCTTGGTTTCGAGGCTGATTATTTCTATCTTGCCCTTGTTGGTTGTTGGGGGCAGGCTGGTTGGGACAGTTTTGTTGTGCGAACACTTGTCCCAATAGAGCGGGTGGAGAGGGGGTGGGAGCTTGAACTGGTTGCACTGGTGGTGCATAGTAAATTTGTGGGGGTGGTGGTGCCAAAAATGTGGGCATTTTCCCCACATAATTTTGTGTTGGCCAAACCATGGCTTGAGCCTATTGCGGTGGCACAAGCTGTGCGTAGGAAGTTGTTGATCTGGACTGGGACATCATTCTAGCGTACTCTGGAGCTTGGTTTTGGTAAGCAACATTAGTAGTGTTTCTTGGTTGTGATGGAACTATAGGTGGGATCGGTCGGTGTTGTGGCTATTGGGAGATCGATCCTATGATGCCATCTACAGCATGGGATGCCCCCGATGCATCGCGGTAGGATGTGCCTGCGTGGGGAGCATTTGGGATGATGGTATATAGGTATCCAGACTGAGCATAGATGAGGTCAAACTATTGAGCTTTTAGTATGGCCTCTTCTTTGGATTGGGGACATTCATATGTGATGTCCTTTGCTATGGGTGGGAGCAAGGCACGAGCAATGTCTTAAGGAACCAATCCAAGAAGATCTTGTTGTCAAGTTGGATTTTGCATAGGCTACGGCATCGCCGCCACTCATGGATATGGTCGGTTATATGAGTGGAAGTGTTTTGACGGCAGGATAACAGGATCTCCACCCCCTCATCATATCTGACGAGGAGTTGGAAATACTGTAGGAACATGAAGGCTAGGGAGTTGAAGTCTGGGTATTTGGCCTGCGGTAGCTCAATGTACCATTTGGCCACAACACCTATAAGGGTGCGTTGGAATACCCTCATCCTGATGGAGTCATCTACGATGCTGTTGGATGAGCACCATATATGGAATGTCATAATGTGGTTTTGGGGACATTCCCCTACCTTTCCTCCAAACTTGGGGATGTGTGATGGCAACTTAGTTGGCATGGGTGGCCAGAAAGCTTGGTGGCATATGGGGTCATTTGTTAACCGATCCAAATCAGGCAGGTTAAGACGAGCCATGAATGGCATATTTGACCCTAGGTTAATGTGGGATGGAGTTGCAATGGTGGTGGGATTTGAAGGTGCATAATGTATCTACACAGCTGGGGGCACTTGCAGTGGCACCATTGTGGATGGGCCAATGCCCCCAAGTGTTGTGGGGGGGACAGTATGGGTGGCTAGGAAATTTCCCCCATGTATGACAATAGGGGAAACATAAGTGAAAGGTCCATTGCCCCCTTGTGTGACAGGAGGGCCAGTGTAGGTGGAGGGTCCACTGCCCCCGTGTGTTGCAAATGGGCCAGCTTGGCTGGTCACTATAGGTGGTGGCAATTGACTAATGATCGTTTGCATGACTGTGCTTGGGCCACCTGCAGGGTTATTGGTGATAGGTTGTGGTGTGGACATGGGTCCACTTGCTATGGTTATGCCAAAAAAGGGATCCGGGTTGGCATCAGCCATGGGGCTTGATGGTGCAGTATGGAGGTCTGGTTCAGACTGATATGGGTCTAAATGTGAATCAGAGGCTATGTGGCCTTCTGATTGTGTGGGAGATCATCAAGAATAGGCTCGACGGTGTCGGTTCAACATTTCGAATGATGGTGGTTCACCTCTTAGGAATGAGGAAGAGCGTGGGGGATCAATTGTGTTAAATGTTTATCAAACTGATGGGAATGATGTTTGGACCTTGGTTTTAGTGGCTTTCTATTAGCTGTAGGTGGTCACTCGGCCACCAAGACTGCCTGAAGACAACTCTTGGATTTTTCCTCATAGGTGTTTCTACTCAATCGGAAGGGGTCGTTGCCCGTTTCGCCTGGCAATTCCTGTCAGTGGCTAACTACTTTGGGGTTCCTGTGGTACTCCTCACAATGAGTTTCTGGGCAGAGCCCAAGTACTTCCCATAGTTGAAGTAGTCAGGGACTTATGTCTTCAAAGACTGTAGATTTGTTTGTACTTAATGTAAATTGATAAATTATAAGGCTCTCTCAGCGTCATGAACAGAGTTGGGTTAATTTCTTGGTATGGTGTATGTGTTTTTCTATCTTTATGGTATTTGGTAGCTGCAAATGGTTTATGAATTCATCGTATTGTGGTAGATTTCATGTCATTATGTATGCAAGCATTGAATGATCATAAATTTGTAAACAAATAAAGTTTTTAACCTTGAATGTTGATGGCCTAACTAGATGACTACCTCACACTAATATTCCTCTTCAACCAAGAGAAGGTGCTGGGCTCTCAACACAATGGGACTGAGCCCATCCATAGATCCACAGGTCACCTCCCAGATGCAAGGTTGGTCAACAAGGAGGACGCTAATTAGTGCTGTGAGAAGCCCTCCTTCTCTACCCCCTCTACCTTCTAGGTCATCTGGTTTTAATGGTTTGGAACAATATTAGTGAAGGGCCTAGATCTATACGAGCTTGCCCTTCGTCATATCCCAGAATACCCCGGAGGGTGATGACTGGGTAGAGGAGGAAGGGGAAGCAATACATTTAGTTTTAGGTTGATTTTAGTTAAGCTACATTCATTTAATTAAGCCATTAGAATTTGTTTGGAATTTACACATTGTTTGTAAAATGAATTGCAGGAAATTGAAACAGAAACTGAAATTAAACTAGTATGCTGGAAATAGGTGGCTAAGATGCACTGACAGTCACTATTAAACTGAAATTTAACCCCTATTAAACTAAAATTGAACTTCTGATTGACAGACCAGACATTTCTGATCAAATTTGGCGAGGGGGTTGCAAATATTTTTCAGAAACAAGCGAGGGGGTTGCTTAGATTTCACAGACAGTTGCAGTCTGTGTTTCTGAGTGAAGTCACACCTTTTGGGGGATTAAGTGCACCTTGGGCATGCCTTTTAGGCCATTAAGTGCACCCTCATCCCCTGTTCAGGCCCGATAAGTGCGACCTGCCTCGGATTTGGGGTTTTTATGATCCTGAGTCAGATCCGGCCGATAGTAGGCTATACTGTGGCCAAATTGACTCGATTTTTCCTAGAAGAGGCTTCAACAACACTAATAACTGGAAATAAACTAGATCTAAATTAAATTTAAGATGAAATTTTAAAAACCAGGGCAAAACTTGAAAAACTTGAAATTTTAATAATTTGGACCAAGGGTCCTATGGGATTGACCTGGTATGGTCGCTAGTTCTGTAGCAGGGATTTATCCTTGCTACAAGGGTAGGAATGGATCCCTTCTGTCTATAGGACAGAAGGGTAGGTTCCTACTTGGAAAAAGACTAAAAGGAAAAACGGACTATAAAGAACAGAAATAAAAGCAAATAAGGAAGAGAAATATGGAGAACCCCTCTGCAAACAAAGGTTAGGGTTCCGCTTCCAATGACCTACAAAAAATGATTAAGCTACTGTAAATTGAAATACCTGCAAAACAAGTTAAGAAATAAACCTGCAAATGAAATCATGGGTTAGAAAACAAAGAAACTACTAATAAAATAAACAAAACAAGAAAACACGGTTATCCCTTCTCTTTGGGTGGAAATGGGCCACCATGCCCTAGCTTGTGGAAGCACCTCTCTTGGATGGGGGAGCTATGGCTTAATGAATATGGAGGAGATGGAGTGTGGGTGGCTTGACAGACAAAGGGTCTCAAGGAATCCATGGGTAGCATAACAGTATGCAAGGGAGAAGTGTTTTGAGAGTGACCCCCCACCCTCCTTTTATAGCTTTTTTGGGGTTTTAGGGTTTTAAGCCCTTGGTCTAGGATTTAGCCCCTTCCACCCTAATTTTAACTCCTTTTAGGGTTTTAGCCCCTTTTTGGGGGCTTTAGCTCCTAGGAGAGTATTTTAGGCTCATTTTTGGGGTTTTTAAGCCCTTTTCTTCATCCTTAAGCATTTTTGAGGGTGTGGGGGTCTAATGGAGGGTCGTGAAGTGGTGTCCTTGGGTGGTGTAGGTCATGGAGAGCTTAGTGAGATATTTTTTGGGTTAACACTCCACTACATACATAAATTTATTTTTTTGGAGGTGGAGCTATCTATTATGTTGTTGTAATTATAACGAAATCATTTGCCAAAATCGATTTTTTTTATTATAGGGTGCAAATGGTTTGATTTGCTTTGCCTCTCCTAGGGTGGAAATAAAAATGGCAGTGGATGACAATTGCTATTTCTACCAAGGCAGTTTTATTTGAGGAAGCAGGATACCACCATTGGTAAAATAGTATCCACCTATCCTCTATGTGTTGGATCCTACTCCTACTGCACCAAATCCTCCATTTGGGAAGCTAGGTAACAGGTACTTATGACAAAGATATGACAAGAAAATATTAGCATTTAATCCATAATTTCCTATTTATCATTCCAAATATTAGTATACCATCCAGTTAAAAGTTATGACCTTGAATTCATCAAGTAATTGCTTCAATCAGATATCAATGAGGTTGAAGAGTAGAGATACCACACTTTATAACAACAGTAATAAGACCATTGAACCTTGCAATTATACTCGAAAAACAGTCCCAATTATTGTGTGGCTATAACTCAGTTTGAATGAGATAATAATGCATTTATAACCCCCCCAAATGATGACTAAAGAATGATTGTTGTACATAGATCAGATATGCCCCTTTGATAAAATATTTTGCGCTATATTAATGATGTATTTGGCAGCATAAAAGACACCAATCAGATCTGGACTTAAACAATAAAGTGAGTAAGGACAAAAGCAAGAGTTTTCAACATATGAAAAGAATATCCAAATAAAATTCCATGACCAGAATTTTGTGTCATTTATGAAAACACATATGACTATATAATTTCATTGCCAACCACATTTAAATTTCCTCAATCAGATTTATAAAACAGAGGACATGCTAACAAATGGTATCAAGCCTTATCTCTCAAATGCATTGTTAATTTTCACTTTAAGCACGTGAAAGCTACATAACTTTGCAACTTCCGAGTATACAAATATGACATACAATTCCATGGATTATGCACGCAATATAAAGATTAAAAACATCCAACAAATTAGGGAAACAATCAACATGCTACAACCATTGAACCCATTTAATATTACGGCCAATTGCAACCCAATACAACTCCTAAACAGAGCATTAAATATTCATTTGAATTCTATTTTACATGAATTTATTTCTCAAACATTTAATTTGTAGCTACCAGATTATCATTCAGATTGTCCATTAAAAACATAAGCTACGGAAAAATACAATTTCCAAACTTGTTTCTGCAGCTACATAACTCACAATCAATCAATAAAAAATACATAGTTTATAGTTACACTAGAGTTTCTGACAAAACAGAGTTGCTGATCATAAGAGGACTGCATGGAAAAAGCAATAAATATTCTGCATTATTTATAGCCATAGTATTAAATTTCCATATAATGGGAATTTTCTAACAATTTCCACATAGAGCGTCAATATTTTCACCAAATTAATAGTTCCTACAAAATGTTGTGAAAAAACATTGGTTTTAGGGAGAAATAATTTTTAGTGAGTTACAATTTCATCCAAAACAAAAAAAGAAACCATAGATGATGATGGTTCAACAAAGACAATGTTTCCAATCTTTCATGCAGAGGGATGCGTGTATCCATTTGTCATGTTAATGAGTTGTTCTAGTTTTAATTTCCATGGAGAAAATATTTGCAACAACAATTATGAACAACTTGCACAATTAAACCCTCAAATTGAAACTAAACATATAGCAATAAAACCAACAATAAATAAATAAAATACACTATAAAAATTCATTAAAGGGAATTTATAAATTAATGACTAAAATTAAGAATTCCAAGGATAAAATTTCCTGGAAATCGTTTGATTTTATAAGATTGCATTGACAAATAAGGCCAAGTTGGCCAAGGAAACCCCACTTACCTTTTTTATCGTCTCCATAAATGTGTTGAACCTTGAAAAGTATCTACACCAAAAGAATATAGAAATTACATAATGAAGAGCCAAAGAATACTAATGTAAGGTCTGAAACATACAAAACTAGTATAGGAATTCTTTCATACCTTATTACATAACAAGAGTTGATATGGTTCAAAAGTGTGTGACATTTTGTTGAGGAAAGGTTTCGGCTCCATATTTTTTCGGATATATTTATTGGGAGATACCTCCACCCATCAATCTGCGGAGCATTGAGACCCAATAAGACCCTCATTACTCCTGCTGAATCGAGGTTTCCTGCGCAGGCAAGTGCTTAGCGAGACCCATGTGTGGGTTTTTGTTACGAATTCTAGTCCCCCCTACTATCAATGAGGAGGCTAAAGCACGAATGGAGCTACATGCGAACGATCAAGCACATGATTTTTGCATTTCAGTGTTATAATAAATAAATAAATAACCCTTAATAATAAAAATAAAAATAATAATAAATAAAGATCCCATCCCCATTCAGATTTCATTTTTTTAACTCTCAAGTACTCACTTTTGGTTTATTGGTTTCAATGAATTTTAAATTATTTTTATTTACACTTTACCTTTTAACTCTCATTAAGCAATCATCTAATAATCTAGTATTTTTAATTAATTTATGAAATAATTATTTTAGTTTTTCTAATTAATTCATGATATAAATTATTTATATTTATACTTTACCTTTTAAGTCTCATTAAGCAGTCATCTAGTAATTTTAACAACATGTTGACAAAAATTATGCTTTACCTTATAAATCTTATGGAAAAATTGCATTTATTTTCATTTATGCCTTTACATTTTAACAACATGCTCACAAGAAATTATGCTTTATCCTGTAACACTATGCTTACATGATATTATTCTTTATCTGTTAACCTTTGGCTCATGGGAGTTTCCTGGTACTTGCACATAGTATTTAGCTTACAAAATGCAAAAAAACTTGCATGACTTACAGTATATGAGTGCTACTGCATAACTTATGCTTATGTTGAGTAAGAGATAACATGATAGTAAGTTTACATAATTTATACACGTAGCAAAATAAATCATGTGAACCTTACAAGGAAATGAAGATGATTATACAACTTGCAAATGGAACTTGATACACCCTACAAAAGAAATGTGGACAAATATGATATTAAGAATTTTTTTTTGGAAAATATTGGATACAAGCCCAACCAATCAACTATGCGAGAACCCTTTAAATCACTGTATATAAAATTTTTATTCTTTCAGACAACACAACTATCTTACCAAAAACTCTCAATTAATGTGAAACACGAGGCTCAAGCCCCAATTTATGTTTAGATCTTTGGCGCAGAGAACTTCAAAATTGGGCATTATTCTAAACAATGTCATTATGAGGCAGTAAGCACCCTCGAAAACCTTTATCTAACATTTCTAGTGGACTGTTTACTACCATCTGCCAAATTTATCCCACCTACAAAGGAGATTTCATTGGATTCCTACTTTACAACAAACAAGATGTACACAACAAATTCCAAACAGTATAATATCAGTAATACTGCATTGCATTCTATGTTTCAAGTAGTAGAGTAAATGGATTTCAATTGCACATATAACCATTTTGATCTGCTTTTAAAACCTCCCAAATATTTATGTATTGTAATTTACATCATGATAACAATAGATGGAGAACTTCCTAATCCATATGCTTCAATAGTGAGAATCTCTAGCTGAGAATGTGCCGTGAAAAGATCTTCAAAACACATGGCAAATAAATTCATTAAGGGGCATATTTAGAAAGTTGAGTTGGACTTCCCAACTTGCATGTAATAATCCATCTTGTCCCAAAACTCCATTGCTACAACTTTATCTTGATGATGCTTGTGTTTTCTAATCTACGGGTAAATTACATGAGAGAAACAATAAGCAGACAAAATTGCATGACAATAAATGAGATAATATGATAGAATAAGTTCAAAAATTTATCCTAGCATATGCAACAATACAAATCCAAAGAACTATTATAGTGTGGTATAGAAGCAGAGCTCAGAAACTTGACAATAGTTGAAAACAATAACTAAAAAGTCTAAATATCGTACTGAATTATCTTCACATTCCACTGCCTCACAGATTTAGCAGATTCCATACTATCATCTTCAAAGTGAATGTAAAACCCCACAGCTGCAAACATCAACACCATCCATTAGCTATTGAAAAACTAGATGGTTTTACCATTCAAAACTAAATTCTTGATCACTTTACTTCTTGTAACAAACCTCTCCACTACTGAAAATTTGATAATCATACGTACTTCGAAGGAACTTCTATTTACTTGAAAATAAACAAAAATTAAAGAGGAAAAGAAAAACATGCTTTTATTGAATATCTTAGCATGGTCCTTAAAAGGCTAGTAATTGAACAGGCATTCCTTCCCAAGCACAAACACTGCCACGACACGACTCCAGTATTTGAGCGACAACGTAGATGGCTTATCCCTCACCTCAAAGGTAAATCTTGTCCCGTCATAGCCACTCTTCCTATGTATAGTATACACTCAGGCTTGTTGGGCATCTCTTTAACCTTGGCATCAGGGGCATAGTAAACCCAATCCTCCAAAAAGTCCTTAACATTGTACATATTTAAGAGGGTCTGGAAGGTGCTGGGAACAAGAATTATAGGCACACCCTCACCAAGACTATTGCTATTAGATTTAATGCCAGTATTTAATTATAAGGAAAGACTAGAATTTCCCTTCAAACCATCTTTCTGCACACTGAATTTCCTCCCAAGATCCTTTCCAAACCCTTTTTCTTCGAAGGGTCCCTTGGTTCCCCTATTGGGTATCCATGAATTTTCTTTTTTTATGCCCCACTTTTTTCATCCTCCCTCTTATTCTCTTATTCACAAGTGTTGAACTCTTGTTGCGTGTAGGTAAATTGTTTTTTGCTGGAATTGTCTTTGTAGCAATCCTCCTTTCCAGAGTTAGGTGTCCAAAGATGCCCAGTGGGTGAGTTTTTCGTTTTCAATTTCCCTTATTTAGTAGGGTAGGAATCAATTTATGTTATGACAAATGGAAAAATCTTCATTCTCTTCCCAATCTGTTCCACTTTCTGTGTAGCTACCATCTGCACATCTCCATTCAATGATGTTTCTCTCTCTCGAGGAGAAGTGCTTGATTCCTGCTCATCTCCCTCCCTTTGATCTCCCTGCTACCAATCACTTTCCTCCTCTCTTTTCTCTTCTTCTTCCATGGTAGTGTGTGTCGTTATTCTTATCCAATTCTTATATCTTGAGGGATTCTTATTGAATTTCTATTGAATTCATGGCTCTCAGGATTTACTCTAAGAATTTTAGAGCTATGGCTATTGGGGCTGTAACAGCCATCCTCTAGATCCCATCCCATCCTAGAATCAGATGTCTCAGTGTTAACTTTAAAGGGGTTCAAATCTATAAAGGAAGAGAAAATATCCTCTGAGTTTGGAGGCTGATAAGAGAACTCCTTAATTCCTTGAACCTATATTGAACTCGTAGTCTTTATGAGAAATTCTGCATCTTGCATATCTGTAGCAGCTACACATGCTGTACCACTACCTTGTTATGTCATTTTAGAATTTATAATTTCTTCAAAATATTCTCACAATTTATCTAAAGTAGAACTCTTCTATTCGAATGCGAGTTTTGCTTCTATCAATTTCATCTGAACCCTCTCTTCATGCCACACCTCTGCAATCTGGAGCATTTTGTGTTCTTCCTCAACTTCTTTACTCAATTAAATTATAGATTCCAGTTTTAGTTCTTCCACTTGAGCTTTGTATTTTCCAATATCTCTTGCCAATTCATCACAGACATCCTCCATGAGATTCCTTTCCTTCATTTCCTTCTCAAGATCTTGCAAATATCTTATTATGATAATTTTTAGCCTCTACAAGCTCCTTTACTATTTTTCCATTAAGCATTTCCATATTTCTATTTTCTTTCCTTTCATTGTGTTGTTCCTCCTTCATAGTTCGGACCATTTCCTTGATTCTTTCCTATTCCTTACCCTACCATATGCCTCTCTCCTCTGCGATTTTTCTTAGGAAACGGTCTAACTCTTTTTGTGAGGATTTTTGTTCATGCTCTAGCTCATGAACCAAGAAGACAATCTTGGAACAACTCTTTTTTCAGAGCTGAGACAACAAACACACTCATAGTCTATTACTCTTCAAATATCTTGATGTAGTTGTATATTTTGAAAACATCAGCTAAAGTGTTTCTCTCCCTAGAGTACCATTTGGTTTCCTTTCCCAATCCAGTATTGAGGTGGCGACAGTTTGTTGAACTGAATCAACCTAGAGAAAATTACAGACGATTCATACAGAACAAAAAATTGAGGAAAAATAAAAAATATGCGGTCAATGCTTGCTAGTGTGCATATCCTCGTAAACATAAAGGAAACCCAACTCTGGAAGAAAAAGAGTGTGTATAGAAATAAGAGACCAGTAAACAAAGAAATCCAAATACCTCTAGAAAAGTGTCATTTGTTGGAGCAGAGGTTGAAAGACTAATCCGTCCATCCTTTTGTCTTTGTAAATCTCGATGAGAATTTGACACCATTGCTACAATCTTAGATGAATAATGAGTCTCAACATAAGCATCATACGACTGCAAAGTAGTATGGTCAATGTTAGAAACATGAATCAAAGAAGACAGGATCAACTTGTACTAAAATTATGAATTTTTAGAACTGCTGCACATCCTCATAAGGATTGTTATTTCCATTACATAAAATTTCCTAAAAATTGAAAAAAATGCCCTTAAAAGATACGTTAGATGATTTCTGAAATGCATACGTCAGATGAATTTTGAAATGCATCCCACAGAGTCTTACAACCGCCAGAAAGAAATATCATGCCATTAAAGGCTTGAGATATGCTTTTAATCTAATCTGCACAAGGATAAAACTTCTACATTGCCAACAATTCTTAGCTAAGAGAAACTACATATGAAACTTTTCATAAATGGATGAAAAACTAAAACATATTCTAAATTAAATGAAAAAAAATTGAGTTCAAACAACATAGATGTATAATTGACAAATTATTTAGTTTACACAAATAGTTCCATTCTAAATACTTTCTCGCGGTAAAAAAAAGAATACCAATAAGAGAGTTTCAACTAATGCAACTAAATCCAAAAGACAACAACTAGATTCCTAACAAGTGCAAAACATAGAGCAGGAAAAATCCCATTCATATAAACATAGATTATGAAAGAACATGCTTTAGAAATTTTCAAACTAAAATAACCACTTAGCAACAAAGGTCCTAAAGTATTCAAAATATAGAACATGGTGTACAGAAAATTTGAAGAACTACAAATATACAGGCTAATGGCTAAGAGGAAAAATAAACAATACTTTTCTAAAATGTTCTAATTGTCAAAGAAATTGTAATATTATTGTAAAATTGATTCTTTAGGACCTCCAACTAGTAGACAATTCAAGATCCATTCATGCAAAAAGATGCACCTTTATGCTGCACTGTGGTAAGCCAAAGTGAATTTGTAAAACTACTAAAATGTGTTGCTTCTTAATACAACCCAGGCCCTACTTTGACTAACTTACAGGAATTTACCTCTATTTTATAATGATAAAAATACCAGGAAAAAAACAACAACGATCCTTTTTTTGGGAAAATTTTAGGATGTGCTAAATTTAACCAGAAGGAAAAACATGTATTGTGCTCTAAAAGGAAGTCCTATGTAATATTGTCAGAATAAATATCTTGAATTTTCATTGTCAAATGAAGGGTGATTCGATGAAGGTGGGTAACAATTTTTGGCCAAATTTAGTCATGAAAACTTGATTTTTTACTCATGTGCTAGATAGAAGCCCTTGAAACGCATATATGCCATGTGAATTTCGACTTGCAGTAAAAAAATAAATTGTATAATATTATGTTGGCTTCCCAATGATTTTTTTTAAATATTCCGATGTCATATAATGTGTGAAAATTTTCTTTTAATGAAGTGTGTGACCTTAAAAATTTGAAGAAGTTAATAAGAGGCTCGTGTCCAACCCCAATAATTCAATATTATATTAATTATCTATCTATCTATCTATCTATCTATCTATATATATGAGCATGATCTACATATAATGCACTGTGGTCTGCATATTTTTTTGTTAATTTATTTCGCAATATACAATTATTTATTATTTTTCGAAAGTGGGCACATCTGATTTCAACATAACTTTATACACGTGTGTGCATCCCAGCTTTTTTTTCACTATTTTCAAAAATTGAAAAACCAAAGACACCCTTTTGAAGAGGACACGTCGATGTGTGGGCTGTGCATTTTTACGAATTTTTTTGAGTTGCTTTGAAGTTGTTGTTTGGTTTTCTAAGTGTAAGTTTTAGAACTAATTAAAAAAATACCCATCTAGATTCCAAAACGCATGTATGATATTTCAATGGATAGAGGATTTGGTGAGGAATATATCGAGGCTTTACACTCCTAGAAGACACAGAGAAACATTAATTTTCTTGAAAGAGGGATAAATATGTGTTTTTTAAGCCCTCGATTGAGGTATTAAGCTCGATCGAGGGTTTGTCAGAACCTCGATTGAGCTACTCTTAAACCCTTGAAAAAACACTTTGAACATGACTACTAATATACTAGCATATTTTTTCGGGATATAAGCTTTCTCTTATATATTATATATATATGTATTATATATAATATTATGTTCATGTAGGATATTTTAGAAATGGGTTTCAAGGACCCATCTAAGAGAATTTAAAGGGAAAATTACAAAAGAATAAAGGGGAAATGGGAAATTATAACTTTTTAAAGATGGTAAGTGTAAAAATTAAGAAAAAAAAAACATAAGTGAAAAAATAAAAAAATATAAAATAAT
The DNA here is from genome assembly GCA_001517045.1 of Pseudotsuga menziesii. Lineage (NCBI taxonomy): Eukaryota > Viridiplantae > Streptophyta > Pinopsida > Pinales > Pinaceae > Pseudotsuga > Pseudotsuga menziesii. The sequence goes on along the minus strand of LPNX010060001.1, from coordinate 127,365 downwards.
GAAATATAAAATAAAAAAGAATAAGAAGAAGGATACTTATTCTCAACATTGTAATAAATACAAAGAATTTTTTTTGTTTTTTTTTTCATATCCGAATAAATGATAAGAATATAAATGCATAAGAAGAAGAATTGAAGGAGAAATAATATAATACTTATAACCATAGTGAAATATACTAGTAACAAGGGAAGCTGTCCTTTTCTTTTTAGATTTAGTTTTTTGAAACTATGAAAGAGGCATCAAAGTTTAGGGAACAAGAAAACTCTTTCCATAGTTCACCTAGAACATATAATTAGAATTCTCTCATTGTATAGATAAATGTGTACAAAAACATAATTGACAATTATAACCTATTACCAATCTGTTTCATCTAGACACGAGTACATTACGAATATCACAAATGGATAAGACTCATAAAATAAACATGACATGCCAACTTGCTCAACCCATAAAAAAGGTTTTTTCGTAGTGATAATAATATGTTGCGCCTCAGATATGCGACCTTGTGACCCTCCTTATAACTAAATTTAATGAAGTTTAAATTTTTTCTGGACCAAAGATATTAACAAAAACATTGAACTCTATGTTGAAAAGAGACATGGATTTAAACAACACTATAGATGACATTGATTATGAATATTGTGTTCAGTGACCAAGTGGACAAACTATTGTTTGTAGAAAAATGACCATGACGTAGATACAATAAACCCTTCAATGCATTCTAGCATGATAACTCAAAAATTTAACCAATAGTTGTGAAACCTTGATGGTGATGCCAGGGATTCATTTTGGGGCTTTAATAATAATGATTATATTCAATTAGTATCATGGTGTGTTTTCATTAGAATTCAACATCTAGCTTGTTTATAGCTTGTTTATGTCATCAGTGGTTGGTAAGGAATTTCAACATCATTTGATTCCTATCATGAATATATCCAATATGTATACAATGTAGTACAGAAATATAGTGAAATGTTTTAAACACTAAAAATACTTTGCTCCTTCGTATATAATTTTTAATTTTAAAAAACTATAATTATGTGATATGACTTTGAATGTAACACTAATTTTTATCTTAATCGTTATGTTCTATTCCGCCCTGGGCTCTGGGCTTTAAATATGTGTCCCAAAGATCTATACCATAGGTAGATTGTAGTCCTGAGAATCCAGGTCGAGTGGACAGAACTCACCTAAGTTCAGCTCATCAACTAAATTGCATGCATCATTGTCATAGTATTGTTTTTTCATTGAACCAATAAGAGCAATGATGCATGCAATTCAGTTGATGAGCTGAACTTAGGCGAGTTCTGTCCACTCGACTTGGATTCTCAGGACTACAATCTACCTATGGTATAGATATTTGGGACACATATTTAAATCCCAGAGCCCAGGGTAGAACATAACATAACGATTAAGATAAAAATTAGTGTTACATTCAAAGTCATATCACATAATTATATTTTTTTAAAATTAAAAATTATATACGAAGGAGCAAAGTATTTTTAGTACCTTTAGAGAAATGAAAATGTGAGCATGAAAAACAAATATGACCTCATTTCCTTGGGTTATATCAATGTCCATTGTTTACACTTTAAAATTTTTATTGTGCCACACATTTGCAGTTAATTTTCCTAGTAAATTATTGAATGACATTAGAATTTACATCAATAACACCTGACTAGTTGTTTTGGTGTTTCACAATGGCAAGAGTGGAAGAAAATAATTAAAAGAAAAGGTGTTATGATGACTATGAGATCTGAAAAAAAGAAGTATCGAAACTAAAAATGATATTAATTCTCATTTCGACAAGAATTGAAAATGTTCAATGGCATGAATTCAAATGGGGATTCAAAATACAATATGTCCAAGCATCTTTTGGAAGACTTCATTAAATGAAACTTTACATTCAATGCATATGGAAATACAATGTCAAGATCAAGGCCTCTAAAACATAGAATTAAATTATAATAAAATTTAATAAAACATGATTTCGACTAGAAGAATGATATACTCGTGGGTAATAATACATACCTCGAAGAAAACACGAGTAACTGCATTACTACTGCCACTTCCTCTAGATTTTATGAATAGATATTAGCCATAAAGTAATTGGTTTTATAGATGTAATTGATTAGAGTCATACATGTGATCAATCACATCTATAACCCAATTACTCTACAACCCATATCGACAAATGAATATATATGATTATTTTCTATCCAACAAACGAAGTGAATTAAATTATGGGTTTGTTTCCTATTTATAGAAGATTAAAAATGCTTGATCGAGGTCAGTTTTAACCCTCGATCGAGATATTTTTTTAACCCTCTATCGAGGTCTAAACTCTCAATCGAGGGTTTATAAAAATCTCGATCAAGGTTTCGACAAAACCTCGACCGAGCTTTTATTAAACCCTCGATCGAGGTGTCAAGACCTCAATCGAGGGTTTAATAAAAGTTCGATTGAGGTATGAATTTTTAATCTTTTCCAAAATCACCTTGCCAAAAATTGTAATCCACCTTCGTAGATGCACCCTGAAGCATCTTCAAAACTATCTCTGAGTTTGCAATACAAGTTGCACCATGACTTGAGAAAAACATGTAGGTGCCAAAAGGATTATATGGGATTGAATATGACTCCCTTACAGATTGAAGAAGAGTCCTTAGGTCCCAAAAGGATTATATGGGATTGTATCTGACTCCCTTACATATTGAAGAATATTCCTACAAGCATCCTCAATAAAAGAATCAGGTTGATCATTCCAGGCATTGGTCATTTTTCCCCGCCAATAAGGAAAAAGTGCATTCAAGGGTTGAGTAGTTGATTGAGATGGTGCAAAGAGAATCCAAGGAACAATATGATTATTGGAAACCGCATGACAGAATCTTCCTACCCAATTCTCACAGCCAACTACTTCAACAAGATTTATATATCCCACTAAAGGGAAGCCAAATGTGATAGAAAAGGGAGAGATTTTCCTTAGCCTATTTTCGAGAACGCATAGTGTGGCCAACATTGCAATTGCTCCTCCTAAGCAATTAACAACACATATGATAGGTTTGAGTTTATTTTGTTTTGATTCTTTATAAATATGCAACTGGTTGATCATGCAACACATAAACACAATGTTACTTCTTCCTTCTTTTGAAAAATAAGTACTATCTTGAAAGTAAACCCCATTTTTATAAAGCCAAGATCACTACACAATGTAACTTTTCTCTTGTTTTCAAAAATAAATATTATCTTGGAAGTAAACCTTTTTTTATGAAGTCCATATTAGTTTCCCTTGAAAGTTGTACTAAATAAATCAATTTACCTTTGCTTGGAAATCTGTATTCTACATAATATAGAGGAACAACTTAAGAGCTCCCTGTTGGACGAGGGCTGGTTGATCACTATTACCCTTAAGGCAAGCAGAGAAGACCTTGTTGTCAGTGTTTATATTTCCTTCTCCATATTGTCTCCCATTGAAAATGAAACCTTCTATATTATGAAATGAAGGGAAGGAAACATATGCAACGCCTTCATATTCATTCACACTAAAAATATCTGAGTTTCTTGCAAGATGTGACTCTTCCCAAGCATTGGATAGTATTTTGGTTGAAAGAATGAAATCTACAATCTCCTTACCAGCAGTGAACCCACAAAAAACAGTTCTGTAAATTAGCACCATATGGGAACATGAGAATGGACTCATCTCAATTCTGAATCATGAGCAATAATCATATAAAATTGAGAAGTTTTGTAAACAAGTAACAAGTGAGGAGGTATACGCTCTAAGATATATAATGTTTCCCTAAACTGCTTAGTCCAAAGGGACATAAGTTCTACAATCCTTTCCTCAGGGCGTTATTCCCTGGGATTGGTGGCCTGTGTAAGTGGGGTTCCTACTGCTCTTTTTTTGGAGTTGGTGCTCAACCTAAGAATTGGATTTCACTTAGGTCGGTGCCTAAAAAATTCAAAAGGGAGGTTCCCCTGACATAATCCTGCATCAAAAACATAATAAAAATTACCTAACGAAACCAAAATACTCACTAAAACAATTGAATAACATAACATTTTGATGTATACCTATTTCCTTGCAGGTTGTGTACTCCTCTCACCTATTGCTGGGGTGATGCACCCTCCATCACCTCCCTCGAAGTCAACATAGGAAATTTAATAAAAAATTATAATTATCTACTAACGAACAATCCTAAATATCTTAAAATAATTAATAAAAGGTTGGGTAAATTGTTGGATGTACCACATCCATACTAACCGTTTTTGTATCTACTCGATTCAAACTGTAATTAATAAGCATCTCTTGACCAACAAATATTGATTTAATAACACATAAAAAGAAATGGTTTCCTTCATGCCCCTCAAATATGCATTTGGTTTGCTTAAGTGTATACCCTGGTTGTGTACTATTTATAAACCCTACAATATTGCCAGTTTTTTTTGGCCTTCCGTCAATGTACAACGTTTCTCCTTTATTTTGATATTTGTCTTTTAGTTGTAGATAATTTAGTGACAACCCATATCTACACATACTTCGTGTACATTGGACTAGGCACATCCAATAATTGTAGTTGTAAGAGGGTCCAACATACTCCATAAATTTTGTACATTTGTCGTAACTAACCTTTATGCCATCCATGCAAAACAACCCCAATCCATGTAATGAAAAGGGTGCAATTCTATATATCCTCTCATTCACACAAAAAATAGTGTTGACTTGAGGGAGATACCTAGGAACCATTTTTTCACTAGATGCATGTACCTTAAAAGAACCTCGATGTCTCCTATTGTCTCATCTACATAGGAACATGACCCCCTCCTCAGAGAAAAAATTCATTGCATTTATTGAATTTTCTTCTGATCTTTTGACATCTAGTTGATCTAGACCTTGTAGACGTACTATATGTCTCACTTTCCTCTAGCCTTCCAAAAATTCCCTCGGTAGAGGAAGTCAGGTCTGACAAATACCTATTTGGTTCTACCTGCACCATGGCCAAAAAAATTTTGGAAAACAAGACCAAAATACCAGCAGAAACTTGGATAGACTTATAAGCATGACATAATAGTGATATCATTATCCTAAATAATACCACTAATTCCCTAGTATAACAGTTCATCACATAGTCCTTTAACATGATATAGATATCAAGTGGTTCCATAGAAAATGCTTCAGGCAATTTATCTCAAAATACAAACTACGTTTTTTACAAAATTCTTAGGTGTACATTTTTTAATTTATTTTGTTTCCTCACCCAAAAATATTAAAGACCCATTTTATGGATCTCAATATATCTAATAAAAACATTTGCAAATATTTTGTAACCTTTTTTTCAGAAGGAAAAGAGGTGTTCCTTGATATTCAATAGTGAATCAAAGGTAACTTGTACATAGTCCTGACAATAAGTCATTCGAGATGCGAGTGGAGATCGTAAGTATAAAAAAGATTCCCAAGGGAAGGGATGAAACCCACAATCCAAAGATGACTGAAGTAGAAATACCACATGGAGAACATAAGGATCCCAAACAACTTATCCAAGGAGGAATCGAGGGTGGAGCAAACACACCCCTGAGGGGATGAAAAAAAAACTATATCCTCCACTAAAACAAGAAATATTATAATGTATCACATAGTCGAAAGAACCAAAAATACTATGCCACATAAATAAAAAAGCTCTTAAATAACCTGTATCATGCCTTCCTCAATGATTTTTTCTTCTAAAATTTATGAGAAGGAGAGGAGGCCCACCTTCATATTCAATGCTTCCTTGGATAAATGGTCTGCACTCATATTGTGCTCCTTGTAGACATGGCTAAAGTCATATAACAAACAAATTGAAGTTGTTGATAGTATAGCATATATGTCGAATTTAATGGATATCTGACGATATTGGAAATTGGGCGAAGTCTCCTTCATATTAATATTATGTTTTAAGATCTTTTTCCCGAATCCTAACACTTGTATATATTTCTATGTAGGAGGAAGAAAGGGAAATGTTTTTTGAAAAAAAGACGAAAAAATGGGGTATGCAATTGCTGATTATCATTCTAGTTTGTGATGGTATTTCTAGATATTAGATATTTGTTGCACACGCAGTCTTTTAGGAAAATCAAGACTAGTATTGATTTTAGTTAGGAACTCTTTAGAAGTTGGATGTATTATATTGAAAAATCAACATACAAAAAATTTCAAAGAGGAATCAAAACAACTCAACATAATGGACACCAACTTCTCTTACTTCTGTTTTGTCCATATGGTAGCCAAGTGATCTTTCAACACTATGATCCTATCCAAGTAGCTAACCGTTAATGTATCTATGTCACTGATACAAATGGTTGAAAGCTTGTTTATTAAGATAAAATTCCTATGGAGACTCACACTATGGTATAATACATCAAACTATTATATATTGGGTTTCCAGTCTTCTTCTTTACCATGCAAGTGATCAAAATTTTTCACCCAAAGTAATAATCCCTACAAATCTAAAGCAACCTCAAAGCAAAATCACCAATCAATTGAGTAGGGAAACCTTTCTACGGTCCAAAATATTATTCCAAAGCACAATATTAGTTCACACCCAACCTATAATAGTTCTGTAATGTCCCCTTTTTAAATTTTTACTCAAATGTCCAATTTTCCAATTTTTTCACAATTTTTGCTCTTGACTAGTCTTAGTGTCTTGGTCTCCAAATTGGCCCAATTTCTCCCAAATATTGAGAGAAGGTGTATGAATGATATAATAAATTAATTATTATATTCATGGATGTATTATGGCACCCCAATAAATTCTTCAAGTTTGTACTAAATTTTGAACAAGATATATGATTTTATTAGCAATTTTGAGGCTCAAATCCCCCTTGGGTAATTTCTGGAAGGGCCTCCCAAATGTACAGAAAACCACTCAAATTATAAAATTGAGGAAGGGAATGTGTAGAGGAAATAAACAGGGGCTCATATTCTGAACCAATCAAAATCCCATGGTTATTATCACTTCCTTCAATCAGATATATAAAAACTAGTTTTGAACCCTTGGGGAAATGAGACGCAATTTAATCCAATGGTTATGGAATTCGACCCAATGGCCACAAAATATCTGTTAATGAATATGAAACATAAAATATTATTTAGTTATAGTCAATTCATGCATGAATAATCAATATTTTACGCATCTATTCAAATCTACCAATATTATAAAAGTTTGCAACAAAGAAGTGGGAAATGGCACTGTTTCTTTATTACTAATCAATAATAAATAAAATCTCTTGGAATTTATACCTAATAAATTTATGAATAGAGAGAGAAGAGTATTTAAATTAGAATACAAAATTCGGGAGCAATAGGATGTCCCTCAAAAACATAAATGGCTCACCAAGTGCACCTCACTCCACTGGGCTGAAATATGGTGAAAGAATGTGAGATGGGAGGGGGAATGAGATGAATCCTGAAGTTTCCATAAGCTGTTGTAGCTTAACTTGTATATTATAACTAAATTGAATCTCCTTGAACTAGCTGATTGGCCTCTCCAATCACCAATTAGGATGGGAATCTTTCACCCTCGAAATTGGCTCAAGCATGAACTAGTCACTCACTAGCTCTCTCTCTTCACAACAACAAACTTCACAACTGATCAAAAATCTACTTCTCATGGATGCTTCATGTATTTTATAAAAATTTATGGTCTTATAAGCTTCCAAATACATCCATAAATCAAATACAAGTGTAATTGGTATGGCTGCTCATGCTATGCCATGCGGCCTCTCTCTTCACCTTCCATCTTCTCCCAAATCGAGTAGGAACCCATTGGGCTTATCCAAATCACATGAGAGATCTATTGGATGCTCTATTTTGACTTGATATGTTAGATATGTCATATTTCAGCCTTCATATCTAACTTGTGTCATAACTTTCATAGAATCTCCATCATTGGTGTCATAGATGTCATAAGTGTAAGGGGAATCTAGCCAAGTGTCCATGAAACTTCCCATTTGGCTCTTCCTTGCTCATGTAAGTTACACTTTATCAGAAATTATAACTATGAAGTATATGTAAAAATATATTGACCTTATAATCCATCCAAAACACTAGGATTTCCATATATTTGAGATTGCAAGAGGTGGATACCATTTAACATAGGAATTCTAGCTTGAGTGGGCCCCATAGTCTCCATATGTCTCCATTTTTCCTAGATATTTAATTATTCACTTGCATTCATTTAATTGACCTTATTAAATAAATAATTTATTCCTTCTAATGTCTAAACATCATTTATTATCTCCCTTAGTAACTTCCCAATGTTTCCACCCAACCTAGGGAACTAGTAGGATTGATGGAATTTTCTCACTATGCAATTATTGTAAAATGGGGACATTACAAGCTCAAGCACTTCTCCCAGGTATGAAACAACTGAAACACCTAACTCCTCTTCACCAATATATCAATCCCAGTCAACTCAACTTCAATACCATGTGGAAATTTTTAGAGTTGTTTCTTAATGCAAATTCAGAAACTTCACCTCAAACTTGAGGTTCCCTGAATATATTTGGGGAACCACGTGTATCATCAAATTTTATCCATAAAAAATACAAAAGTTGAAGAAAATACATGTGTCTCATAAAAATGTTATCCATAAGTCCACTAGGTCATAGAAACTGTCTACTACCAGCTTGCACACAATTTTGAAAACATTAAGGTATCGAATCAATTCATTTTAATATTGAAAGTTGTACAACATAAGTTTGACGCATATATTTACTATCATTTTTTAACTAATGATACCATGTGTATTTGGTAAATAACCTTGAATAAGATGACATATTTGGTAAAGTACCTTGGTAAATCATGCATACATGTTGAGTCCATGCTACGATTATGTTTTTTTAATATCTATTTGGACCAAATTGCATGTATATTCAAAAGAGACAAATGGATAGGGTTTAGTTGTTATCCAATCCAAGGATAGGGTTTGGATTATTAATACAAACATTACAAAGGTATTTCCAAGTGTCTATAAAACAATATTTGGGTGAATCAAACAACATTCACTAACCTTTTATCACTAACCTTAATGCAAATTCAGAAACTTCACCTCAAACTTGAGGTTCCCCGAATATATTTGGGGAACCATGTGTCTCATCAAATTTTATCCATAAAAAATACAAAAGTAGAAGGAAATGCATGTGTCTCATAAGCATGTTATCCATAAGTCCACTAGGTCATAGAAACTGTCTACTACCAGCCTGCACACAATTTTGAAAACATTAAGGTATCAAATCAATTCATTTTAATATTGAAAGTTGCACAACATAAGTTTGATGAATATATTTACTATTATTTTTTAACTAATGATACCATGTGTATTTGGTAAATAACCTTGAATAAGATGACATATTTGGTAAAGTACCTTGGTAAATCATTTATACGTGTTGAGTCCATGCTACAATTATGTTTTTTAATATCTATTTGGACCAAATTGCATGTATATTCAAAATAGACAAATGGATAGGGTTTAGTTGTTAGCCAATCCAAGGATACGGTTTGGAGTATTAATACAAACATTCCAAAGGTATTTCCAAGTGTCTATAAAACAATATTTGGGCGAATCAAACAACATTCACTAACCTTTTATCACAACTTTGAATATAAATGTAGATTTCAAATGAAAATCAACATGCATGAACACGTCTCAGATGTTACTCTTTGTGATGAAATAAGTAGAGGCATTACTACCCATGGAACAAAAGGCTCAGTACAACCAAAATAATCAAGCATATCCCACTGAAAGGAAGATTCATTTCTCCAAAGAAAAATTCCCTAATCGAGACAAATGACTCACTTTAAGGTGTAGGAAAGTGTTAAATGGGTTATTGAACCTAAACAAAATTATACTCAAACCTGAATTTCTCTAAACCTGAATGTTTGTCGTCCAAATCATAAACCATGAAATCTTTTTCTAGACTCTACCATCCATCAACTAGCACTTTCCCTGCTTATGTTTTCCATTCAAATGAATATTAAAACTTTGTATCGAAAAATTTAATAGAAACTATTCCAGGTTGACATAATAAGGCCAATAAGAAATAGATAGACAATTTTCCATTAGTAGAAGCCAATTATTGGCCAGTTGTTCTTAGCACCTTCCATTCAATGGAAAGCAAAAAGGATTCCCTAAAACTCAAAATGGTATGTCAAAACATTGCCTCTATCATAACCTCAGATTATAGATACATTATACCCCACAAAAAATATTGATTTGCTAAAGAATTCACAAAAACTGTTAAATACTCGGGATTCCACTAAAAATGACAATTATAATCAAAATTCAAAGGATATATCTGATAAAAAATAAAGTCACTTGCAGTAGTAAAGAGACAAACATAGGAGAATCTTGGTTGACTCTGTACTACCAAAAGCATATTTTGGAAAGGGATGTAACTACCATTGACACATGGCTTTCAACCTTTTTATGCTTTTTCTAGGGCCACAAGAAAAAACTCTTGGCAAGATGCAAACAAAAGCACTCTTCAAACAGATGCCTCCATTGCCAACAAATGTCTCTATGAGATATATAATTTATTCTTATAGTTGTTCTTAGTATTTTCCAACCAGAGGTGATGAATACCATTAATTTTAATTCACCATGTAGTAAATTGTGGACCTCAATTCCATGCAAAAATGTGTTTAATTTGAGAAACCAAGGCCTCCAAGTGCTTAATTAGGAAAAAAAGCTATTTTTGTGCCTTGAATAAAACCACTAACATACATGCCTATACTACTGTTCGTTTTCCTTATAAGTCTTGGATATCACACACATATTGTAAATCTTAAAAAGTTGATTTACTCATCCAATTTTCTTGGGTTGAAGCTAGATTTCGAGTTTTAATTATTGGGCTGGTAAACCACTAAGTCAAGTAAAGATTTCGAGTTTTAATTATTGGGCTGGTAAACCACTAAGTCAAGTAAGCGCAACCATTGAGCCTATCCAACAACAAGTCATCATTAAGGAAACCACTAAGTCAAGTAAGCGCAACCATTGAGCCTATCCAACAACAAGTGTCTTGGAGTTGTATCAATGACTGCACAAAATTCTGTAAAAAGAAATGAAGCTCATGTTTGTTGGCCTTCTCTTCCTTGAGAATAATTGCAAGAGTATATGTGATCACTCTAGAAATTTTGAGAAAATGTTGCTTATTGCAAATTTATAATTTTTTCCTCAACCTTGAGGTTCCATCGGATCTATTTCTATTGGATTTTTATCCTTAGCATCAAAATATTAAGTACAACTAAATATATAAGTCGACCCCCAAAAATAAACAATGAACAATTGTACTTCAGGGGAACTATGTTTCTAGAGTCCAACCCTTAGAGCTCAAATCATGACATATTACATATATGAAATTTCTTATTAACATAAAAATTATTACAACCACAAATCTTCCCTCTTAACTTTTGTATACTTGTCAAATTAGTCAACAAAATTAGATAACTATTTATGATAAATAAACATACCAAACAACCCTATAAACTACTCATTCACCACGTGAATATACTTTGAAAATAATCTCTTCAATTACACAAAGTTTGTCCAAGAAAGTACACTTCACATATACATAAAAATGAAGTTTACAGTACATACCTACAACTTATCACACGTTAGTACAAAATAGTCCTTCAAGATTACCCACAAGAAAATAGTCCCCAATGCATCCAAACCCTAACTACGATGTCTACCATCAATATAAAATTCTAATGAAAAATACAAATTCCTATAAATTAATCCCACCAAACTATCTAGCCACACCAAAATAATTAAAATAAGTTACCACCAACACCAACAAGTCCATTCTTAATATTTCACTAAGATTACATCACAAAAAATCTCCAAGAAAAGTCCTCCAAGAATCCTCTAGGGTTTACTTCCCACAAACCATAGTCCCTTCTCATATGGACTCAAACCCTAGCAGTTCAAGTATCGTCTACATTTTGTCTTTCAAAAACCCCATCCCTTTAAGTAACTTCTAGGTTTTGTCTTAAAAAAACCCTAGCACCTTCCTTCCTTGCATAAATATAAGTATAAAGACATAAGGAAATTTTTTCTTCAAGATATAATTTCTCCAAGCAACTCTCACATGATTATATATTACTACTAGAACTAAATACTCTCTCCTCACTTCATATATAGTAGATGAGAGAGGCCAACAATAGTAAAGTGTACTAAATCCTTAAGCAACCTAATCTATTGTCAAGATAGGGTCTCCACCTTAAGTGCTCTCTGTTCAAGGTGTACACATGATATGACAAGGATCTTCAAGGGGAGTGATCTCCAAGCATGGGAGGAATTTTTAAAGAGCCCACCATCACAAGATTTCTTTCTCTCCAAAACAATTATCCAAAGCTCCTCAAAATTTTGTATGGGATCAAGATATAACAAAAAGAATTAGATCAAGATAAATTATGTGAGAGATGGAATTTATTCTTATAATTGCTTTTAGTATTTTCCAACCATAGGTCATGAATACCATTATTTTTAATTCACCATGCAGTAAACTGTGGACCTCAATGCCATGCAAAAATGTGTTTAATTTGAGAAACCGAGACCTGATTTTGATTAATTATGAAAAAATGGTATGTTTTGTGCCTTGAATGAAACCACTAACCTACAGTCCTATACTAATCTTTGTTTTCCTTATAAGTCTTGGAGATCATGCACATATTGCGAATCTGAAAAAGTTGATCCACTCATCCAATTTTCTTGGGTTGAAGTTGTATTTTGAGTTTGACTTATTGGGTTGGTAAACCTTGATATTTTCATCATTATTTGGTGGACTTATTTTTCATTCTTACCTTGTCACATTTATTGAAGATATGAAAATAGACAATAGGATTTCCTCACAAGAGCTCAAATGTCACTATGAATAATCATCAATCCAACCACAAATAGTATTGGTAGTGCTTGCCAATTCAAGAGTATTCCATTGAGATTCTACACTTCTTCATTGCCAATTTGTAGAATGAACTACTTCCATACCAATATGTGTGATAGTTAAGGCATCAATTCCTAGATGGAGAGAAAGAATAACTCATATCACCATGATGAGGAATTCAATAGTGTTGAGATATGGATGGAAAATATTATAGTTCCTATTGATTTATAGTAGCAGAAGAATTAGATGGTGCAAAGTTTCTTCCTAAAAATCAACAGTGATAGAAGAATCATACTAAATCTCATAATGTAGTCTCAACAATTAGGAAAACTAAGGCTTATCATTGAGATATTTGGTCTTTTGTTGTGGCCATTTGTCAACCCACTATATAGGTAGTTGAGTCCATTTATGGGATGACGTTTGAGTAGTTGTGGGTTGTTAAACCCACTATTAGTGTTATTTTTAAGGGTATGGTTGGAATAGTCTCCTCCTTAGGACTAACACCTTAGAAAACTCTTTTTTCTCTTTATTTAAGCCACAAGTTTCTACAAATATGCACTGGTATTGTGACATCTATGAACTGGTATTTTGACACCTGTCTTTATAAGATTGGCTTGTAATCCATGATCATCAAAAAGTAAACTAAAAATATATTCATTGCTTGTGAAGACCTAAAATTGTGTGAGATAATTGGATATTATTGTAATAAAACAAAAAAATAGTGATGTTAATCTCAAAGATAAATAAACCATGTCACTAAATACCTTGTATTAGAAGTCTTCTAATTCATCAATGTAAAGTCTATAATGGTGTGTAAGATTGGACTCATTGTTTCTTCATGGTACTGTGTGTGTTATAATTTTTTTCTCTTGTTAGTGTGAACTTGACCAATAGTTGTCACATACATAGTCATCATTAAGGAAACCACTAAGTCAAGTAAATGCAACAATTGAGCCTATCCAACAACAACTGTCTTGGATTTGTATCAAAGGCTGCACATAATTTTGTAAAACAACAATGAACCTTATCTTTGTTGGCCTTTGCTTCCTCGAGAACGAGTGCAAGAGTATATGTGATCACTCTAGAAAATTTTGAGAAAATGTTGCTTAATGAAAATTCAAAATTTTTTCCTAAACTTTGAGGTTCCCTGGGACCTATTTCCATTGGAATTTCATCCTTAGCATCCAAATTTGAAGTATAAATAACAAAAATATACATTTCACTTTGAAAATCAGCTCTTCAATTACGCAAAATTTGTACAAGAAAGTGCACTTGACATATACATAAAAATGAAGTTACAAGTACCGTACCTACAACTTATCACAAGTTGTTACAAAATAGTCCTTCAAGATTACCGACAAGATAAGAGTCCCCAATGCATACAAACCCTAGCTAGGGTTTCTACTATCAATAGAAAACCATAATGAGAATTACAAAGGCCTATAAATTAATCCCACCAAACTATCTAGCCACACCAAATTCTTTAAAACAAGTTACCACCAACACTGACAAGTCCATTCTCAATATTTCACCAAGATTACATCACACAAACTCTCTAAGGAAAGTCCTCCAAGAAACCTCTAGGTTTTATTTCCAATAAACCCTAGTCCCTTCTCACATGGAATCAAATCCTATAACTTCAAGTATCATCTACGTTTTGTCTTTCACAAACTCAATCCCTTCAAGTATATTCTAGGTTTTGTCTTTCAAAAACCCTAGCACCTTCCTTCCTTTCATAAATACAAGTATAAAGACGCGAGGAAAGTTTTTCTTCAAGATACAATTGGTCCAATCAACTCTCAGATGATTCTATATTACTACTAGAACTAAAAACTCTCTCATAAATTCATATATAATAGGTGAGAGAGCCCAACAATAGTAAAGTGTACTAAATCCATAAGAAACCTAATCTATTGTCAAGATGGGGTATCCACCTAAAGTCCTCCCTATGCAAGGTGTACACATGATATGACAAGGATCCTCAAGGAATGTGATCTCCAAGCATGGGAAGAATTTTTCAAGCATTGAATCAAGATAAATTATGTGAGAGATATAATTTATCCTTATAGTTGTTCTTAGTATTTTCCAACTAGAGGTGATGAATACCATTATTTTTAATTCACCATGTAGTAAATTGTGGACCTCAATGCCATGCAAAAATGTGTTTAATTTGAGAAACCAAGACCTGAATGTGTTTAATTATGAAAAAATACTATATTTTGTTCCTTGAATAAAACCACTAACCTACATTCCTATACTACTATTTGTTTTCCTTATAGTTCTTGGAGATCACTCACATATTGCAAATCTGAAAAAGTTGATTTACGAATCCAATTTTTTTGAGTTGAAGCTATATTTCTAGTTTGACTTATTGGGCAAGTAAACCTTGCTATTTTCATCATCATTTAGTGGAATTATTCTTTCTTATCTTGTCACATTGCTTGAAGATACGAAACTTAAAACATCACTTGCAACTAATTTAAGTCATATAAGGGAGACTACCTACAACTTAAGTATTTTGCTTCTCATTATAAACCATTGGATACTATGAATCCTTTTTCCAATAGTGAATATTGACCCCCAAGAGGCTAAGTTAATCGATAGAAATTGACATATTTACCATGCATTACAAAACTCTATTCAAAGAGGAGTGGATTGATTTCCAAAAAAAATTAATAGTTTACTCCAATAAATCCAAAATATAACCACTGGGATTATTTTCTTTTATCACAACCTAAAAATGATCAATTTTAATCCTTGTGTGAGAACTCTGCTAATGTCATACTTATATCATCCTACTTACAGTTTTGAATGCATACCTATAATGAGATGAAACACAATTGAGCATACAAAGTACCAGCATAGATCCAAATCCTAGGCTCTATCAAGCGTCGAGACTAAGTATTGCACTCAAGGAGCTATCAATTTTGGTGTGTCCTATATATAGTCATTGATTTGATTTAAACCAAAAGACACATCTTTTTATTTAAGGTCTACATATATAATATTTTTATTATTAATATTTAATATTGTTTATGGTCGACATATAATATTTTTATTATTAATATTTAATATTATTTATGGCAGACATATAATATTATATATTATTTTTTGTTTTGTTATGAATTAACATTACAACATCTCCTCCATACATGGTTTTAAAACCATGTTCAAGACCCTCCTAAAACTATGCGTTGTTTAGGAGGCCTTGCATATGGTCTTAAAACCATTTGCAAGGCCTTCCTAAACCATGTACAATAAAACCATGGGTTCTTTAGGAGGGCCTTGCAAATGGTTTTAAAACCATTTGCAAGGCCTTCCTAAACCATGTACAATAAAACCATGGGTTCTTTAGGATGCCTTGCACATGGTTTGAAAACCATTTGCAAGGCCCTCCTAAACCATGTACAATAAAACCGTGGGTTGTTTAGGAGTTCTTGCACATGGTTTTAAAACTATGTGTAAGGGAAACATTTTTTTGTGGATAATTCAATTTTTTATTTTTTATTATTTTGTTAGGTAGGAACATCACAACATCTCTCCCAAATTGTGTTGTTTTTCTAACCGATTTTTTTTGGCGGATACTTAAATTTTTAATTTTTGTATTGTTTTGTTAGGTTTGGGCATGATAATTAAAACTATTCTTTTTTATTATTTTGTTATACCTGTAAGGTTACAAGATAACATTACAAGATCTCCCTCATATTAGGTTTAAATTTACCAGCCTAGATCCGAATCATAACCTCTATAAAGCACAAACCTCTTCTTAGGTATTGCACTCAATGAGCTATTAACTTTGGTGTGTCCTATATATAGACATTTATTTGAGTCAAACCAAAAGACATATTTTTATTTAAGGTCCGCATATAATATTTAATATTATTTATGGCTGACATATAATATTTATGATTATTTTTTATTTTGTTAGGAATGAACATTACAACATCTCCATACATGGTGCAAGGCCAACCATTTTTTGAGGATAATTCAATTTTTTATTATTTATTATTTTGTTAGGTAGGAACATTACGACATCTCCCACATATTGGGTTTTTTTTTTCTGACCCACATTTTTTTTTGCAGATAATTAAATTTTTTATCTTTTATTGTTTGTTAGGTAGGAACATTACAACATCTCCCCATATTAGGTTGTTTATATGGCTGAAAGTTATTTTGGCCGATAATTAAATTTTTTATTTTTTATTATTTTGTTAGTAATAAACATTACAAGATCTCCCTCATATTAGGTTGTTTTTTTGGCCGACATTTATTTTGGTGGATTTTTTATTTTTTATTATTTTGTTAGTCGGTTTTTTATGAGTAAGTAGGAACATTCTATTATAGTACAAGAAGAAAGTACAAAAAGATAGGATTAAAAAAGGTCATGGTTAACGACACTAGTCTGGACCAAGACACGCCTAATAAGGCCTGCCCCGCCGATCTTAACTAAACCGGGAAGAAAAAGTATAAGATTTGTACCGAGCTATTACAATGCGAGATCCTATAGGTCTAGATCCTACTAGAAAAGAACCTTAAAACATAGTTCAACAGAGAGAAGAACAACCAAAAGACAGAGGACCAAGGACAGGAATCCCCCACTTAATTTCTTGCCTCTTGGTTAGGGCCCAAGTGATGATCCGCATGCTGAGAAGGAGTGTTGCTGACCCTAGCACTTGCAGGAAAATTGGTTGGGGTGTTCACTGGGGTGGTGGACATTATCCCTGGGATTTCCAGCATGTCCTTCGCAATCTACTCCAACAGTCTCAACCCAACAGAACTTTCCTACTGCTCACGACGAATAATGTCCAGCGTGTCTCGGATCCCTTGAGCTGTCTGAATTTTGGCTTGAATGTCCTGTGCTAGAAGAATGTGGGTAGTCCAGAATGGGTTGGAAAACAAATACCACCCCATTAAGGCCTCATACTCCCGCAGGAGATCAATTTCCAGAATGGCAATGAAGGCCTTGATAGCAGTTGGCGTTTCTGCCATGTACTGGTCACCCTAACTGAAGGGTTCCGGCACTAGATCATCACCCATTGATGGCCTAAAATCTTGCACAGAAATAGGGGAAGCCTCACTATGGCTATCCCCTCTACTGTTTCCTCTCACTTGATTGCGGGCTCTCTAGTATCGTGTCATGATTACTACACACAGGGAATTTCTAGGATACGAGAAGAACATGATCGACACCTTGCTTGGATCCTTTCGCTCCGAAGAACCCGATTTTATAGATCGCTGATCCTCCCGACTGTAGAGATGCTCCTTATCCCTGCTCGTACTTCTGACCTTAATCACAATAATTTTTTTCCCTTCCCCGCACTTCATCATATCTCTCATCTTGTGTGAGTGATTCGCCACCTTTTGTTGTACTAAACACCAATTAATATGAAGATCCGTCATATTTATGATTCTTACGATATCTAACATATTCTTTGTACCCATAAACTTACAGGTTCATCCTCTCTTCCTTCCTTCCCACGGATCACTCTGTAATGAGTTTTTGCCCGAGGATATAAAGCGATGGCGGTTACTAAGCTCCCTTGCTATCGACCTGACCCTCCACTGCCTCCATGTGCTTTGTACCATGGCCTCATATTCAGGCATGCGAATACCAGGTCCCACCTAGCAATTGGGACATTTCCTTTCTTTCCGTGTCTACCACCGTGATTATCATGTGCTTGCAGCATGGTGTCAGCACACCTTCCATCTGCCTTCCCATTAAATATGGTCGCCACTTGTTGTTCACATGCTCCGGAATGGTTTGAGTCAGGCTGTTGTATGAAATACAGTTTCCTTCCTTATCATCCTCCACCAACTTCAAGAAACATTGCCAAATATTTTGGGTAATTCCTCTGTCGTTGATTTCCTCTGCATGGAAAGATCGCTTCCTTTCCACTCCTGCATTCGCAAGGGAATCTGCCACCTTGTTTCCCTCCCATCTAACATGTGATAGCATAATGGATTCATGGCTAGCTAGGGTTCTCCTGAGAGCGTCTAATCACCCCTCCCATATCCAATTCTTTGAGACTTGGATAGCTGATGCACTCGATTGAAGCTGGTGGGTGGTATTGATAATAATCTGCGAGTCCCCCTCCGCCACCAGTGGATTTTTCCTAGTTTGCACTGCCCAATTTAATCCATTTATAAGACCTTCAAGCTCAGCCATATTGTTAGTACTACTTCCAATTGAACCCCAGAATAAAGTGAGAATATCTCCCTTTGAATTCCTTATTGCTCCCCCAAATCCAGTAGGGCCTGGATTACCTTTGGCCGCTCCATCTACATTGAGTTTGAAGGACCTAGTTGGTGGTCCTATCTAGGAATTCAAGATAGAGAAAGATGCTGGAATGAAGCGAGAGAGTGAATTGTTGGGAGGTAATTCCCCAATCCCTAATTCGTATAGAATGATTCTTTCATTTTCTTCAGCTATAAATTCTTCCTGTGTCCATTGATTTATAGTAATAGTTTCTTTAAGATGAGCTTCTATTGAATTCCATATTTCCCCTTTTTTTCTTGTGTTGTTTTTAAAGGTCTGGCTGTTGCGGTTTTTCCACATTTCCCATAAAGTGAATCCTGGTAGCAACTCCCACAGGTGATTGACAATTTTATTTTTGAAATTGTGTGTAGGCCATTCTGCAACTGTGAAGTCCCATCGTCCTTTGTGGTGGTGGTTTCTTCTAAATATTGCTTCTCCTTTTTCCCAAATTAAGTTTTCCGCTTTGCATTCATCTAGTAGATAGTTGATGGTCTTATTTTTCTCCTCACACATGCAACATCTAGACAGTCCATAGATTCCTATGATTTGCAGGTTATCCCATGTTAGGATACGTCATTTAATAATGAGCCAGCAGAAAACTGAGACCTTTGGCCACCATCCTCTTGTCTAGATTTTCCCCCATTTGGCTTCGGGCCCCATATTCTGAGTCCCTGTTAGCAGGCCAATGGCTTCTTTGGAATTGAAGTTGCCCGAATTGGTATACCCCCATCTGAGCTTATTTGGACCCTCGTTCTTGGCTATTCTTTTAGAGTAGAGCTATGATATAAAATATTCAATGTCTTTGCCGAGAGCTTGGGCTTGCCACCAACTCTAATCTTTCCATGACCTGAAAAGTTGGTCCTCATTATGGGTGTCCCAGAATTCCGCCACCTTACCTTGGGACTGGTTCTAGAGAAAAGCATGAAATAAAGGGGAATCACCCCCGCATGATAGCACCTATTCTTGGTTCCATGCTTCACTTATGAATTGATCCGTTTGACCATTTCGGACCTCCCAGAAACTGTGATTTTGAACCAATCCTTTGTTTTCTTGGGCTGTCTTCTAAATGCTGGAACCTAGGAGGTTTTCTCTGAAGCGAACCAGGGATTGTTTGGGCCATTGGGGGGCATATTTCAAGTGCCACAATTTGGCCCATGGCCCCTCTTCATAGTTAACCCATCACCACCAAATTTTGGTGCTCATAACTTTATTATTGTTGAGAGGGTCTCAAAGCCCCAATCCCCCTATAGCCTTTGGAGTACATAAGGTTTGCCAATCCACAAGAGGCCACTTTTTGTTACCTTCCAATCCTCCCCAGAGGAAGATCCTATGAATATTCCTGATTTGTTTTATGATTTATTTCAGGGCTACCAATACCGAGAAGAGGTAAATGGGCATTTCCTAAAGAACCGATTTGACCAGGATGAGTCTACTCGGGAAGTTGAGGGCCCTGTAAGTCCATAAATTGAGCTTTTTGTTGATTTTATCTAATATTTCCTTCCAAGATATTTGCTTGATGGTCGATTATGCTAGTGATGCTACCAAATATTTAGAGGGGAGACTACCTTCTGAGAACTCAAGAATTCTGAGGATGTTTCTTTCAATAATTCGTGGGTTATTGAAGAAGTAAGTTTGAGATTTTTCCTTGTTAATTTCTAGAAGACTAGCCTCCAAAAAATTATTCAGAATTTCTTTGATTCCCCTAGCCTCGTGAATCGATGAGGTGCCCATGAGCATATTATCATCCACAAACTATTGGTGGGTCTGGGGATCCATCCCTGCTGTTAGAGATAAGCCCTGAATTTTGTTCGCTACTCCCTTACTCTTGAGCATCCTTCCTGATTCTTCTGCCGCAATGATGAAAAGGAAGGGAGAAAGGGGGTCCCCTTATCTAATGCCTCTTGAATAATTGAAGGGGTTCGAGGGGGATCCATTGACCAAAATTGAGAAGAAGGCTAAGGATACCAGATTCATAACCCAATATGTCCACTCCTTCGAGAAGCCAAAATCTTTAAGAATTCTTGCCAAGTATTGCCAATTCAATTTATCATACGATTTGGAAAGATCTAGTTTTAGGAGCATACCTAGAGTCTTCAAGGTTTTAAGCAAATGGATGGTATCATGGACTAGAATAATGCCATCCATTATTTTCCTACCTTCCACAAACCCAGCTTGTTTCGGTGAGATGATGAGAGGGAGGATGGGTTTTAGAAGATTTGCAATAACCTTAGAAATGATTTTGTAGATGACATTACACAAAGAAATAGGTCTTAGTTTTCAAGTATCCTCTGTTCCTCTTTATTTGGGAATGAGAGTTATAAATGTAGAGTTAAGAGCTCTGAGAATACTCCCTGATTTCCTCGAGTCCTCCACCAAAGCCTAGATTTCTTCCTTTAGCTAATCCCAACAAGCATGGAAAAAATTTGTAGTGAACCCATCTGGACCTGGAGATTTATCTTTTTCCATCTGTTTTATAGTAGTCTCCACTTCCATCATCTCAATGGCTTTTCCTAGAATTTGTATGTGTTCATCTGTGATAATCTTGGGTATATGGTTTAACACTTCTCTATGAGCTTCCTCCCTATCTTTGTCTGGCTCCTGCAAGAGCTTGGAAAAATAAGAGTTCAAGGTAGTTTCTAATTCTTCTTGAGTTTCAGTAGTGCTCCCATCCTCCCTCTTTAGTCTATCCAATTGATTCCGCTGTCTATGTTGAATGGCCGTTTTGTGGAAAAAGCTAGTATTGCGTTCTCCTTCTTGGAGCCACTTGACACTTACTTTCTGGTTCCAGTAGACTTCCTCTTGTCATTCTCTTTGACTGAATTCCTGTAGTAGTAACTTTTCCTAAATTCATAATTCATCCGAGAATCCACTATTCATCCCTTGAGAATGATTTTGCTTGATCTTCCTCTCTAAGGCCTGTTATTCTTGAAATATATACCAAAGGATTCCCTATTCCATTTCTTGATATGGCCTTTAAGGATTTTAATTTTCTATTGGAACTGATACATACGAGTGCTTGTGATTGGTGGGAAACTGTCCCACCACTCCTTGAGTTTCTCATGGAAGTCTGGATGGAGGAGCCAGAATTTCTCAAATATGAAGGGCTTGCGGGGCTTTACCCCAACATTTTCCCATTCCAGGATAATATGCCAATGATACGAACCTCCCACTGGTAGAACCATCGCTAGTAGGTGTCCCCCTGCCATCATGTCTAATTCTAAGAGTAAAAATCGACTGACTCTATAGGCTATCCCTCTGTCTCCCATTTGTTTGTTATTCCAAGTGAATATGCCATTGGATGTTCTAACATATATCAAGTTGAGGTCATTAATTACCTCATTAAAGTGGTTGCTATCAGAGTTTAGATTCTGTATACCACCTTTTTTTCGTCAAGGTTCTTGATTGGGTTGAAGTCTCCCCCCAGGATCCAGGCTTTGTCCTCGACTATGGCTTTGATGTTTGAAATTGAATCCAGGAATGTTGTCTTCTGTTGAGCCCTCGGTGGTCCATATACATTGGAGGTGACTCCTCTTATTTTGGTGCCTATGATGTGGAAATCAGCTGATATAGTGAAATGAGTGGCTAGGAAGCCAGAGAGATGCACCTCTCGTGGGTTCCATAGGATGCCCATCCCACCCGTTTCTCCTCTGGAATCTAAAGCTACAGATTTGCAACCCTTCCAGACTTTTCAGGTGATACTTGATAGTTCTTCTCCCAAGTATTTTGTTTCTTGCAAAAAAACTATCCCTGACTTATATTTTTCAATCCTTCTTCTAAGAAGACAGATTTTTAGAGCGCTCTTGTAGCCTCTGATATTCCAGGTTGTAATCTGCATCAGAACTAGTTTAACTTGAGGGTGATATGGCAACATATATTGTTGGATACTTCCCTGAATCCATCAGTTGTTCCCCTATCACTTTGATTCTTTGAACATTGCTTGGCCCACCCCTCTTTTATTTTTTCTGGCTTTTCTTTCCATCCGTGACTTTGAAGGATTCCACGACCTCCCCTAAGGATCTTGAGTTTTTGGCTTGAATAATGGCTTTCTCCAGCAGGGATACTTGCTGAGGGGGTATTTGAGTTGGATTTTTGTCGGAGCAGGCAACTTCCAACCTGTCCAGGTCCAGATCTCCCATTTCCATGTATTTTGAGACAAGTTCCATTGTCCTTGAGTCTTTCTTGATTGCCTCTTGCTATCGATGGATAGGAGGCTCTGGATTGCCTTTTGCGATTTCTTGTTGCTTTTTTGGGGTTATCTCTGTCTCCTTTCTCTGGTTTTCTTTGTTTTGGTCACTTTGTTGGTTTGCTTGGAGTTCTGCCTTCGCCATATCTATTTGTTGGTCGGTTTTACTAATTTCCTTATATTCTTGGAGAGTCTCATACCGATTTTGACTCTGCACTCTTTTATTTAGTTATGGTCCTAAGGTCTTCCTCGCTTGTCGTTTCTTGTTTTGAATTTTTTTGAAACCCTCTGCATCCTGGTTGTCTTAGTCTTTCTTCCCTCCTACTTTTTTGTTTTGGGGGTAGTCTCTGAAAAGATGGCCATGCTCATGACATATTCTACATATGAAAGGGATCTATTCATAATCGATGGCCTGAAACCATTGCTCATATTCCCATGTTATCTTGATTCCATCTGGCAGATCTTTGGATATATCAAGGTAGATACATATTCTGGCATACGATATGTATTTTATTTGTCTAGTTTGCTCTGAGACTTTGATGAAGTTCCCCAGCGTGTTCCTGATATCCATTAAGATTTCTTCCTTCTAGTATTCAATTGGGAGGGAATACATTCTTATCCAAACTGGAGATATCGTCAGGTTTTTTTTGTTAGGGTTGAATCTCTCTTTCCATGGTCTGAGAAAGAGGCCCACTGAGTTGGAGAAGTAGGGGTCGTTCTCAAATATTTTCGTTCTGTCCTCTTCATTAAAGAAAATTAACGTAAAGAAACATTTGGCCCCCAGTTGAAGGTCGTAATTTCCTTGAGGTTTCCAAGTTGTGTTGATCCACCAGACCAGGGTCTTTTTTGTGGGCTAGATCCCCATGAATTTTCCTATGAGAGCTCACTCTTTCATGTATTGAATATCCTCCTTGACTCTTTCAGATCTAATATGCAGTTTTGGCACCGTCTTGGCCTTCAGGACACATTGTCTTGTCCTTCTTATGCCTTGATTATTTGTTTCTTCCTTACTGATCCCACTAGAGCCTTCCCCATCTCTGGGCATGGTAGAAGCATTGATTATTCCTTCACCTTTTTCATTTTATTTTCCTAAGAAAACAATGCCCTCCTCTACTGCTTCGTTCCTTCCATGGTCCCTCTCCCCCTAAGGAGGAGCATGAACCATCTTGATTGACCTTTCTAAGAGATCATCGCCCTGCACGATCACTGTGGAACATTCCTCCTGCATACCCAAGCCCCCAAACTCCTTTCAAGTTGCAGAGCTCATCTTCTGTTTATAGCATGAGTCACCTTAAATTTGTAGGCACCTCTTTTTAATTTAAATCTATTATTTTTTTAGTCTTATAACATTACAACATAAATTTTTTTTATTACTATTTATAGCCGACATTTACAAAAAGAAATTGTACATAACATTATGTAATGTTACAATATCTCCCCCATACTGTGCTGTAGAGCGCCTCTCGGTGCAATGCGATATGTAGGTGATGAAAAAGGTTTTAAGGTTATAGTGGGCCATGTAGATGAAACATCATTTTTTGATAGCCACTTAGAAAACATATCACACACACACACACACACACCATCTTATAATTGGTCAGTTTGGTTTGAATTGACTATCACTAAACTTATAGTAGTTGCTATAACAACCTACTCCACAAGGCCACATTGCAACAAGGAGGTCCAATATCAATGATTGAGTGAAAAGTATAACACTCATTTGTTTCAAAACAACACCCAACTTACCTAAACCAAAAACCAAATTATTCTATATCCTGATAAGAACAAAATTGTTTGTGTTTCCCCTCAACCCAAGGATATGTAGGTGTCAACCCTTATGCATAGGTGCATGAATAACACATAGTTAGTTTGGTTCTTTAGTAGGTAGGAAATTTACAATTTTTCTTCTTCTCGCCACTATAATCGAACAACATGTTCTACTCATATTTGACACTCTTACTTTATAATATGGTTTTCTTCACCTTCTCCCAACACCCACATGGGTCAATCCAATACACAAAATTATGGCTTAGGGTGTATTATCAATAGAAATTGAGGATAATTTCCTTTTTAGCAGGGAGGAAATAATGGGACTTAATGGGACTTAATCGTGGATCCTAGTGGACAATTTCCAAATGGAAAACTTGTGTTATATTTCTAATGTTTTATTTTACATTTCACATATATCATTATAAATGTGATCTCATTAAATATGATATCTCATTGAACAATTTATCTACCTGCACCTAACTCTCCATTTGCCTCAACCCACCACAATTTTGTACTCCTATATATATATCTAATGGAACATAGACCTTATAACAGTGTCACAGGGAATGAGAATCAAACTCACCTAACCCAAGGTTTGACTTGGATTTGCCCCAATAAGAGTTTTTGTGGATTGGTTGAGTCAAAATTGTAGTTGACAGAGCTTGAATCAGGAAACATGAGACAAACTTGCGATCCCCTATTTAACTAGTGGTTTGAACGTGTACTCACCTAGGAAATAGATAAATATCCTTTAAAAATTTTAAACAATGAATTTTTTTTCATTTTTGCACTCAATTTGAGATAATATCCTTGCCGCCAGAGTGATTGCAAGTGACAAACCGAACTAAATGAGGAAAACATATCCATCTAGCATCCATTGAAAATTTAGTTTATCTTTATATTTTTATACTTGCCAAATGATATTTCTAACACCTCCTCTGTTTGATATATGTGAGGTACCAAAGGTGTTGGATGTCCCTTATTGTAATCCCCTTAGTCATAGATAAAATATTTCCTAGGTTTCTTATAGTTCAAAATATGTTTAGAGGATGAAATCTACTATCATAGCATGCCCAAGAAGACCCTGATGGTGTTGTTTCTTCATCCATTGATACAAATCTAAACCTTACAAACCAAAATTTCTTCATAAAATCCATGACTCAACACAAAAAAGATTGTTTGTTCTCTATATCTAGGGTTAGGAATGGAGTTTTACTTATATTGTACATAGTGAATTCCGTAAATATGTACCCATTAATCATGATTTAGGGTTGTTAAAGTGATGTACTACTGGTCCACAAACAATATATCTCTATGAAGCAAAGGCCTGAAAAATGATAAATTTCTAAATACATTGATGCCTCAAAATGGGAAATCTTTCAAGGGTTTCACCATAAGTTGGTGGAATGGGAAGCATCCAACAGAAACAACTGACTCCAAACCCCATTGTGAGTCAACCTAAGAGTCTAGTAAAGGTTCATATTGTGTATAAGGAGGTGATGCTTACCCATTGAGCCATGATAAATCCTTTTCCTTTATTAAATATTACTGCTTGGATGCAAAACCGTCACCGGTCAAGTTGAACTGTGTTCAAGTAATGGCATGCGCGAGCTCCAAATTTAAATGAGAACCCTAAGGTCCAAATCAAAATGAGAACCCTGAATGTTTCCTCTAAGTTTAATTGTGGTCAAGTAATGACGTGTGTGAGCTATAATTCAAAATGAGAGCCCTAAGCTATTAATTGAAATGTGAACCATGAGCTCCAAATTGTCGAAATGAGAACCCTAAGTTGCAAATCAGAATCTGAACCATGAGCTAGTCCAAATAGTTGAAATGATAACCCTGAGATGCGGATGAAAATGTCAACTTTGAGCGAGTCCAAATTGCTGAAATGATAACCGTGAGTTGTGAATCAAAATGTCAACCGTGAGCTTGTCCAAATTGTCGAAATGATAAACCCGAGCCATGAATTATTTGAAAAGACAATTCAAAATTATTTCAAAAGTTCAATTGTTGGCAACATGACAAGCCATGCTCATTGAATTTCATATGAATGTCATTCAATGACTTTATGGGTACAATGACCTTTACCTTGGCTCAATATTTCTCCATCCCGATAATTTTAATTGGAGTTCATAGTTTAGAACATATATGTAACAAAGCGTTGGTAAATACTTTAGATGATTGAATAATTTATGGAATTATTGAATGCAATGAGTTCAATTATGAGTTGTTTAAATATGCGCCCCTTGTTTAAAATATATTATAAATATGTGCCTCTTCTTTAAAATATATTATTAATGTGTGCTCTTCTTCATTATGAGTTTAAATTTAGTTAAAACAAAATAATTTTTAAGTATGATATAAATTTTATAAAGGTTTTGTAAAATTCAAATATTAAATTCAATATTTAAAAATTTAAAAATATTTTTTTTAATTAAAAAAAATATTTTTATCTAATAATTAACTATAATAATTAAAGTAATTAAGTTGATCCAGGTTTATGTTTAATTGTAAAAATAAATTTAAAAATAATAAATAAAAATTCAACCGTTTTTATTTCTCTTTTTTTGAATTAACTATTATAAATTTGTATTATTTTTATTAATATTTAGTGTCATATAAGTAATTATACAACACGTGAAAATAAAATAGAGTATACATTTATAAATAAAAATAATAAGAACTAGTTTTGTTCATGCATAATGCCAAAAAAAAACAACATACTTTTACAAACATAATTTAAAATGTGCACATAAGAAAAGATAATACAAAAAACAAATGTATAATTTGTAATTAGCTATAGCAACAATTTTTTTTTGATAAAAATCTTTTAACAATACCACAATGACATTAGCCAAAAATTGACTAAACTTCAATAATTTCAGATCCAAGAATATTTTCTTTCTTATTAAATAAGGTTTTATCAAACACAAAGCACTTCCATATAAACAAATATATTTATACAAATATGCTTATAAACAATGATCTTCTTTATGTGAAGGGAAAAAACATATTTTAAATATAGCATATCTTTGTCACACTATTTTAAAAATCTCTTAGTATTTTTTATTATATGTATGGGCATACAAAATATGAAAAATAGGATTTCTTATTTCCATTTTTTGTTTTATTATTTTCTTTTTAAATTCATGGTATTAAAAAATGAGAAGAAGAAATTGCATATAAAACTAAAGTGCAAACAATTCATAAAAGTCAATGATTTTAAGAAACATATACATGATCACCATGTTGATCTCATATGAAATGATGAAGATGATGAAGATGATGATGATGATGATGGTGATCACCATATTGATCTCATATGAAATGATGAAGATGATGATGATGATGATGATGACGACGTTGATGATGTTGTTGATGGTGAGGACGACGACGACAATGATGATGATGATGATGGATAATTTTTTAGTATGGACACCCACCCAAACTCTCAATGCATGTCTCTAGTCTAACAAAGCCGAATTTCACACCATCCCAACACATACATAAAACATTTCATCATTGGCCCCACGTAGAACATCAATTAATATATAGGTGTGATTTTTGTTGCTCAATTTGTTAGTGACATACATGTTTGACAATGAATATGACCATGAATTAGTTCACATATATTATGATGATGAATTTGTTCATGAATATCATCATGATGAAGTTGGTGATCACCTTGTTGATCTCATATGAAATTATGAAGATGATGATGATGATGATGATGATGATGACGACGAGGTTGATGATGATGTTGATGAGGATGACGACGATGACGATGACAATGACGACGATGACGACGACGACGACGACGATGTTGTTCACCATGCTCATCTCATATGAAATGATGAAGATGATGATGATGGTTATCATGACATGATGATGATGCTGATGATGTTGTTGATGATGATGATGATGATTATGACGACAAGGACAATGATGATGGATGATTTTTGAGTCTGACAACCCTCCCAAATAGTCAATGCATGTTTCTAGTCGTACAATGACAAATTTCACACCATCCCGGCACATACATAAATCTTTTCATCGTTGTCCCCACATAGCACATTAATTAGTCTATAGGTGTGGTTTTTTTTCTTGATTTGTTAGTGACAGAGATGTTTGATAATGAAGATGATGGTGAATTAGTTCATGAATATTATGATGATGAGGATGAGGATGACGACGACAATAATGATGATGATGATGATGATGATGATGATGATGATGATGATGATGTTGATGATGATAATGTTAATGATGATGTTGATGATGTTGATGTTGATGATGATGTTGATGACAACGGTGACGACAACGACGACGTTGACGATGATGATGATGATGAATATGGTGATGACCATGTTGATATCATATGAAATGATGAAGATGATGATGGTTACAATGATGACGATGATGATGACGCTGATGATGCTATTGAACATGATGACTATGATGATGATGATGATGATGATGTTGATCAGGATGATGATGATGATGATGATGTTGATCAGGATGATGATGATGATGCTGCTGCTACTGATGATGACAACGATGGTGACTATGAGAATGATGATGATGAGGATGAGGATGATGTTGATGATGGTGTTGATCATGTTGATGACGATATTTATGTTGATGAAGATGATGATGACGACGATGATGACAATGATGATGACGATGAACATGGTGATGAAATTATGTCCCTTATTTGAAATATATTATAAATATGTGCCCCTTATTTAAAATATATTATAAATATGTTCCCATTCTTTAAAATATATTATAAATATGTGACCTTCTTCATTACTAGTTTGAAGTTTAGTTAAAACAAAATAATTTTTAAGTATGATATAATTTTTATAAAGGTTTTGTAAAATTCAAATATTAACAATGAAGATGACGATGAATTCAAATTCAAATATCGAAATATTATGCTTTTTGTTGCTCGATTTGTTAGTGACAGACATGTTTGACAATGAAGATGACAATGAATTAGTTCACGAATAATATGAGGATGATGACCACGACGGTGACGATGATGTTGATGACGATGATGTTGATGACGATGATGATGATGACGATGATGATGTTGATGATGTTGATGATGATGTTGATGATGTTGATGTGTATGATGACAAAGATGACGATGATGATGTTGATGATCATGATGGTGGTGATGACCATGTTGATATCATATGAAATGATAAAGATGATGACGGCGACGATGACGATAATGATGATGCTAATGATGTTGTTGATGACGAAGACGACGACGACGATGATGTTGTTGATGATGATGATGATGTTGTTGTTGTTGTTGTTGATGATGATGATGTTGAGGATGATGATGTTGATGATGATGATGATGATGATGATGATGTTGATGATGTTGATGAGGATGATGACGACAACAATGATGTTTCTACTGATGATCTGACGATGACAATGATGCAGATGACGATGTTGCTATTGCTGCTGATGATGATGTTGATGATGATGATGTTGTTGATGATGATCATGATGACGACGACGATGATGATGAATATGGTGATGAAATAGTGCCCATTGTTTAAAATATATTATAAATATGTGACCTTCTTCATTATTAGTTTGAATTTTAGTTAAAACAAAATATTTTTGAGGTATGATATAAATTTTATAAAGGTTTTGTAAAATTCAAATATTAAATTAAATATTTAAATATTGAAATTATTATTTTTTTAATTAAAAAATATTTTTATCTAATAATTAACTACAATAATTAAAGTAATTAATTTGACCTAGGTTTATGTTTAATTGTAAAATAACGTTAATGATGACGTTGATGATGATGTTTAGTTTTATGATGTTGATGATTACGATGATGATGACGATGTTTGAGTCTGGAAACCCTCCCACACCCTCAATGCATGTGTCTAGTATAACCACACCAAATTTTAACCAAGCTGACACATACATAAAAAATTCATCATTGTCTCCACCCAACACATGATGATGATGATGATGATGAAGGTGGACTTAAGTATTGAAAAATAAAATGCCAAACAATATTAAATACAAAGACATTAAACATCAAATCAAAATTGATAAGATTTAACTTACCAGTAGGTGGAACCACATTGTTCACAACAATAAATATTGTTTTCTTTGCTCCTACATTTACTCTCTTGTGTATCATATATAAAAATCATCCCACTATAAAATATGATGGAATCATGTATATGCAAATCCAAAATGATCATGACCTATTCAACTACAATCAAATGAATCATAGATTTCTATCTTCATTTTGATGGAATTACTTGATTTTGAAAATCAAATTATATAATAATATTCAAATATTTGGATACCTGTCCTAGATTATTTTAACCTCATCTTTTTTCCTATCTCTAAATATATAATCTCATTAATGTTATTAAATCTGTTTAAAACAAATAAGATAAAATAATGTTCCTAATTAAATAGTTACCCTTCAATAGACTTCATCATCTTCTACTTCATCCAAGTCATTATCAAAGTCATCATCTATATCATCAGATCCAAAGTCAACATTGTAAGGATTGTCCATATCATCATTGTCATCTAAGTCAGTTACGATCATCATGTCATCACTAATATAATCTTCATGGGAATTGTCTGCTACATCATCTGATTCAACTAATTCTTGGACATATTCTTCTAGATCATCATGATCATCTAAATCATGTTGATCATACTCTTCATCATCGTATTCTTCTTCCAGAGTACCCTCTTCATTACATTCCTCTAGGTTATACTTTAGCGACCTTCCCCTTAGATTGTGTCTCACAACAAATGACCATCCCTCTTTATCTAGAACCTCTGAGTAAAAGTGACATGTTCATATTGGATTGGAAGAACATAGGGCTTTGTTCCTGGCTCAAACAACCTTGTATTTAGCATGGTAAATCCATTATCATGTTAAATAATATTTCTATCGGGATCACATTGATAAAATCGTAACCTATACCATTTGACAATGAACATAACTACTTTGAAGGATTTAAAGTCACACTGAAGAATATCTTCCAAATACCCACAGTATCAATTTTCTAAGAGTTCTGGATGTCAATCACTTCTAGCTGAAAAATTCATCCAATTTTTTGATGCGATATCTACAACCATTGCAGACCATAGCCTTATGGTGTTTTACCTACAACAAGAAATACACGAAAATATTACATAATGATTCAATATTTATGATTAAGTGCATGTTTATGAAGCCGTACATGGAAAAGAACAACATGTACATCAAAATGTAATTTGCAAACAAAAAAATTAGTGATTTATTAATATTCTTGCCTTCTTATCTTTTACGCCATATACTAAATCGATTTCCCTTTGTGTAAGATTTGTATATTGATTGTGATGTGTTGATTTTACCAATGAAGCCTCACCTTCCCATGATATTCTATGACCTGATTTTTTACATCATTCAATCCATACCTTCATCCAGTCAAGATTGTTTAAATTAATTGCATCCCACTCTCGACCAACTTCTTGATGACAATAAACATTAAAATTCAAGACATATTTAAATTTTCTGAACAAAGTATATGCTCTTAATTGATGCAATAAATTAAAAATGCAATTAGACTATGTACAATATATACATAAAAGTCAACAGTAAAATGTATTATATTAATTAACATCCACTAACTAATAATTACCTTTCACCTTCCTCGATTTACCTTTCCCATTCAGGTACTCCCCTTCAAAAAATTTGTTGGATTCTGGATCACAAATGCGACGTAAATTGAGATTTGATGCTACATTAGGAAGATATTCACTAACATAAAACATGTTTTGGCTGTCAACCATCCACATGGACCTTGAGTGCATAGGTCCACACAATCCAATCGCCTAAGCTTGGTGTATGAGGTAGTGTTCTCGTGTATTGAAAACTGCCAAATGTAGATGCTTCTGCATTTCACACATGAGACAATGAATTTATCTCCTCCAATACTTTATGTCTTCTTTATGGATTTCTTTAGATGACAACCATCTACAATTAACGCAAACCAATAACGATGTTTAACAAAAAAAAAACATTAAATTACATAACATGAATTAGTGAACAAAAAACAAATATAAATTATACGAAGAATTAAAGAAACACTAAGCACATGCAAATAATCGCTAGTTACCACATATATTTCTCAAGATTATATATAACTTGTTTGACATTGTTTCTGAAGTTGTTTGAGAGAGAGAGAGAGGTAGAACATATGGTATCAATATACAAACCACGTCATTTTTTAAACAAAGAGTAGACAAACACAATAACAAATTTATGCAATAAAATTAAAAAATAAATAAAAAATTATATGGACATAACAATAATAATTACCTTAATGAAGATGTGCCATTCATGTGTTTTAACTACCGAAAAATCCTCTTTCTTTGTTATGATATTCTTCAAGTTCGCACAAAAGCTAGTGGGAAATTTAATTTTCTACATTAATTCTTTTACATCATTACTTTCCTGCTACCTAAACATCCATGTAATTAAGTCTATATTAATTTGGTTTGCATTGATATGAAATTGAATGACGTCTTTCATTGCATGGTTTCCTTCTTGAATGGCTTTTCAAACTTTCACAATTTTATCTTTCTCTCTCCTTAGCTCCAATAGTCTCTATAATGTTTCAGTCACATTATTTCCAATATGCATTGTATCAAATAGATGACCAATTTGTAGGTGCTCATAGTAGGGCAACCTGCTGAATTGTATAGGATAACTTTTCATTCCTCGTGGAAGCCCATAAATTCTTTCATGATCATGATGCACATCATGAATATTAGTTTATAAATCAAATACATAAATCAATTATGTCCACTACAGTAAACAACACATACAAAAAAAATACATAGCAATTCATATACGATGATCCATACGTACCAGCTTAACGATTACTATTATATTGCATCTTCCAAATATGAGGCGTCATTCTCTGTGAATTTAATACATTTTCTTGTTTCCCATTGAAAATATTTTTTTTCGGCTATTCTATACCTGCGATTCTTAGAGAGGAAGTGCTTATACTCATCAAACACCTCCTTTCTTAAGTTTTTTGAGCGACAAGATTTGACCATTGGACCACAAACTAGACATGCAAAATTCCCCTTTATTTGAAGACCTACAATATATAGGTATGGTATATCTATGTCAATTATAATTATATATAAAATATATTAACTACTTCATATAATTAAATGAAATTAAAGTGGAACTTAAAAATACAAAACAAAAAAATGGGTTAACCCCTGGGCATCGTGTATTGTCCATACAACCATTGCATGGAATTGAAATTTCCTTTGTCGTATTGTTATATATACGTCATACATACTGATGCCATTCCATAAATGCAGTAGCTCGTCTATAAGAGGTTCGATATATACATTCTTATCTTTAACTTGGAACTTAGCTGATTGATTTGAAGTACATATAAAATACATAATTATGAGAACCATTTAGGTATATAAACCATGCACAAGAGTATATATATATGGCATTATGAAACAAAACACAACAAATGAGATGCCACAACTATATTAAAAATAAAACAGTTGTAGACACAATATACCTGGAATAATCATCGAAAAAATTATATGCTCCCTCTTTATTTACAACCATGTCCAGGAATGTTATTGTTTATAACAAAAATAGGCCACACTGTGTAAATGGATCTCATCTGTGCAAATGGATTAACACCATCTGCTGCCAAAGCAATCCTAAGATTATGGGGTTCTTATTTAATGTGAGGCCACTTTTCCTCCCTATCTCTAAATGTAGAACCATCTTTAGGGATTCAAATAACATCATATTGACTTCTGTTCCTAGCATGGTAATCCATAAATTGCACTATGTTATTGCACCTGAATAGTCATTGCAAACGTGGAATTATGGGATTATAACGAAGAACCTTGTGAGGCACCATTTTTGTTACTTGATTTGTTCGATATCTACTTATATGACATTATGGACATGCTGTTGCAAATTCATGATGATTATAATATATAGCATGGTCATTGGGTCATGCATGAATTGCTTCATAATGCATTCCAATCTCTTTCATGATGGAAGATAAATCTCGATATGTGCGAGGTAAAATATTTGATGGTGGTAACAAAAAATAAGCTATTAGGCTACATCAAATAGAAGTAAAAATTGATTTAATATAATATATAAATAATATTAACGAAACACACTTCATCTGTATTAATTTTAATTATGAATTAACAATACAATTATTAGAGGAATAAAGATAAAATTTATCACGATTGTATATATGTGATGGATTATTTTACATACCTTAACATCTATGAGATTGATATGTTTGAAATACCATTCATAACCTTCAAGTTCATTATCAACAATATAGCAGAGAGAAGATTTGTGTTGGAGCCTTCATATAATGGTTTGTATCCCTTCTTAAGAAGAGGTATATTGTGAACATCATCAAAGTCATCAATATTTTCATTATCATCATCATCGTCATCATCCATTCTAACATTAAATGAATCATGGATCAATGTATTTGTACCATCATATTCAACTACGTTATCAATATGATCATCTTCTTCAATATGATCATTCACTTGTTCTCCATTAAGCATAGGTGCTACATGTTCCTCCGGTACCTGTTTTGAAAGCACTTCCTCTGGACAATATGTCATAGGATGTCTTTCAATTATAAATACATGAATAAATGAATAGATATAAGTTAATATAGTAAATATTCAAATAATAATACATTTACCAAAGCAAAAAATACAAAATACTTTATAATGTTAAACTTACAAATGGACGATATTCATTCCACCCCTTAGTGTGTTCATGTTCCCTACAATGTTTTGTGGCTATTGTGATCAATATTATTCTCCTCTTAAAGCATTTGCATTGACTACATGGACAATAACATTACCCATCACCCCTTATTTTCGTTGCATCCCATAGTCTAGAAATCAATTGTCGATTTTGTTTGTTTGGATCAGGAATATTGCTATTTGACATTTTGTCACATCTTCGTGAATGAATACTATCGACAATATTAAAAAATCAAGGTCCACACATCACTATTTTCGCAAACGATGGTTTTTCGAAGAATAAAAAAATTTCCGCAAATTGTCTATCAAAGAAAAAAATAATTTCTCAAATCGACCATCAAAGAAATTAAACATTTACTCAAATCATATGTCGAGGAATAAATATTTTTCACAAACCATCAGTTGATTCTATAGCAAACATGTCGAATTTTTTTGTAATTTATATATTTTCAAATTTCACTGTCGTCAGATATCTGACGATATGAGCCTATTTACCTTTGCAAATATGAATTTATACTATTGTAAAAAAATAGCCTACCCTTGTTGCAAATACAATGAGATTTCACCACAAATCCGATGACCATCCCTTGACCTTTCGTCACAAATATGACCATATTTCATCACTTAACCAACAACAAGACTCATGAAAAAACCTACAAGCATGAAGCTGTGAAACCTGATGATGATTCAAGAGGACAAAAACAAATCGGACAAAACAATACTTTTCATCATTGCAATCCGACAAAAAAGTACTTTTTGTCGGATGTGGTCGAAGTTTGGGCTCAAATCGTATTGTGCATGATTAATGGTCAAGAAGTGGTTATTTAGGTGCAATTAGTAGTTATCTCTGGGTAATTAGGGGTCAATTATAGAGTAATTAATGGTAAACTAAATTGATTTTGAGAGGATGGATATTAAAAACATACTTGAAAAAAATATGTAGGGCCAGTCCTTCTAACCTCCCCCCCCCCCCCCCCCCCCCCCCAAAAAAAAAAAAACAAATTCATGAGAATTGGACTTTTGGAAATCGTCTTCAAAACACCACCTCCAAAAGTAAAATTCTCTTGAATTTTAGGGGGGATTTTTAGAAAACTTCCTTGAAACAGATATTTATGGGCAGAGTTTCTAAAACCCCCTCTAAACGCAATTTTATAATTTGACAATTGGAGGATAGTTTTTACAAACCACCACCAAAATTTCAATTCTCAAGACCTTTAGAGAGGGTTCTTTAAAAACTTCCTTGAAAAATATCGTTAGGGGCAGTCTTTGAAAAACCCTGTCCAAAATTCATGAGAATTGAAATTCTAGGGGTGGTTTGAAAACACCATTCCCCAAAAGTCTAATTATCATGAATTTTTTTTTTTGGGGGGGCGGGGGGGGTGGTGGGTGGGGAGGGGGTGTTTCTAAAAGCCACCTTCAAAAACATATTTAGGGGTGTTTCTAAAATCCCCATAAAAGTCCTAGGATCTACAATTTTGTTTCATGGGGGGTTGAAAAACTGCCCCCAAAAGTCCAGTTCTCAAGACATTTGGGGGTGGGGTCTTAAGAACCTCTTCCAAATACCTAAAGAAATTTTTTTTTGTTGGGGGGGGGGGAGATTTGGAAAAACAGGCTCAAGCCAAAACCACCCACAAAAGGGTGATTTGTTTTAGTAATTGTTTTCATCGATGATGATATCTAAGAATGCACTTCATTCTTGGTTCAATTGGAGATGTGTCTGGTTATGCACTCAATGATCATAGGAAGATATGCACTAATTTTACATTGTTTATGGACATGAATTCCTTTTACATAAATAAAATATAACATCACACATAAATTTTAATTACAATAATTCTAATGTCCCCGTGTATTTGGATTGATTACAAAGCCTTTGATTAGACTATTATTGCCTCAAGGCTTGAAGTTGGTATTTCAACTTCAGAGGAAATTACTAATATAAGTTTTTATTTTCCTTATCATTTCAATATATAGAATTTTAGGGGATACCCAAATATATAGAAGGTATTTTTTTCTTAGGTAAGTCACTACTTAATTCAACTTAATTTGTAGGACATTCTATTTTATGAAACTGATCAAATTAACATTTATTTTTTGCAATTTTTTATTATCCCCTTCGAAACTTGGTAGATAAAACGTTATGATGGACCTTTGGTTGATTATCTTATCACGTCTCACCCATGTGTTCCATGTAAAGTGCCTCTTGACACAATTATTTTACAAATTTATTGTGGACATTATATGCATGTATGGGTTGTTCTAGAGTGTAATGAATTTACTGTGTGGGGTATGTTTAGTTCTATAGGGATTTTATTCAGGCTCAATAAACGTAGCTAGCATAGAAGTATATGTAAGAGCCAATCTTTTACTAACTCAACAAGATTTTTATACCTTCATTCCCTAGTTAATAGCTTATTCTTGACACCCTCCTAGACTATATTTTTAAGGTATAACAGTCCATAGATAATTATAAATTCCTAGGCCATGGTATAAGGAAAATTGCTCATGTCTTAGGCCATATGGCTTCTCTATGAAATTGAAGGGCATATATCGAACCCAAGGGAAACCCATAATTTTCCTACTCTCTTTTTTTGTCTTGGGGGGGGGGGGGTGGTATTTCATCCCCCCCCTCGACCCCCCTCAAAAAAAGTCATGATAGTTGGAATTTTTTGGGGGTGACTTAAAAAAAACCGCCCCCAAAAGTACAACTCTTGTGCCTTTAAATTTTTTTTTTTGAAAATTCGCTTGAAAAGGACCTTTAGGGGGTATCTTTCAATTTCTACCCAAAAGTCATGAAAATTGTACTTTTTATGACAACTTTATAACCATCGGCCCCACAAGTCCAAAATATCATGAATTTTAACGGTTATTTTGAAAACCACCTTAAAAAGGACCTTTAGGGGGGGTTATTTTTAACCCCCCCTCCTCAAAATCATGACAATTGGAATTTTGAGGGCCGAATTTATAACTAGCACCCACAAAATTCCAAATTGTCATGACTTTTAAGTGGGCGGGGGGTTAAATCACCTTAAAATGGACTTTTAAGGGGGGTTTGAGTACCCCACACCCCAAACAAAGTCATAACAGTTGGAATTTGGTGGGAGGATTTATTACAACTTCCCCCCACAAGTCCAAATTATTATAATTTTTGGGGGAGGATTTAAAATAATTTCCCCCAAAATCCTAATCATCATGCTATTTGGGGGAGGCTTTCAAAAAACTTCCCCTGAAAGTCCAATTATTATGACTTTTGGGGTGGCTTTAAAAAAACCTCCCCCAATATTTCATTTATTATGAATATTTTTTTTTTTTTCCTGGTGGGGGGGGGTGTCTTCCCAGCTAATAATAGAAAAAATTTCGACTAGCTCTTGGTCACAGCCTTAGGTCCATTATAAATCTTGATCCTTTGATTTACCCCCTTTTCATTTTATAATATTCCATAAGGTGGTTTCGGATTCGTAGGAGCCAGTTTTCCATTAAAAATTTTCAACCAATGGAATGATCCTTACCTCAACCCGTGGCAAGCGATAAAATTTCTGCTAGTGCTTTCCCTTTTTATTCCCCACACTAGTTGAAAGTGCAGAAATAATATTGACAGTAGATATTCCTTCTTCCAACCATGCATCATTTATCATTTCCTATCTTTATCACACTCCAATGGTCATTTCTCCAATGTTCACCAACGTTATAAAATCTGCACTTTCATCCAACGGATTCTCTATCTATCATCAATATCATCAATTCCCAAATCCAGACAGTTGATTCTTTTATAAGGTTTTGTAAGGAAAATTTTCAACTATTTAAAGTTACTTTTAGCATGGGCCACAATCATATGGAATTTTTTCACTCTCTTTCTAGCGCTTTGTTAACCCCTTAGTCACATAAAAAAAAATGAATTCGAGTATATATCCTTCCCTTAAACCTCTTCCAACCATTTATAACAAAATATGTGTTAACAAATGGCTCCAACTAGGGATCCTATCCTCTCAGAAAGGTAGCAAACAACATGTAGACCAAGTTCCTAATCCATTCAACTAGTCCAAAACCTTAATCTATAACATGTTCCAAAATATGAAAAATTTTCAACCTTATTGAAACTAAAACTGCAAACTGAAAGATCTACTGAAAATTAGTTGTTGAAAACCAAACCAAAACTATTGCATCCTTTGTAGAAGCTTGAAATTCGAAATAAACCCAAATTGATCACTGCTAAAATCAAGCTAAAACTGCAAACCAAAGTAGAAAGGATGCTTGATATTCAATATTATTGCACACACTCCTACTCTAACATGCTGAAACAACTACAAAATCATGTGATAAC
Source organism: Pseudotsuga menziesii (assembly GCA_001517045.1). Classification (NCBI taxonomy): domain Eukaryota; kingdom Viridiplantae; phylum Streptophyta; class Pinopsida; order Pinales; family Pinaceae; genus Pseudotsuga; species Pseudotsuga menziesii. The sequence continues at coordinate 87,057 of LPNX010060001.1, read as the reverse complement.
AAATATCCAATGTGACTAATCAAGAAAACAACCACTTCATTGATTTCTGCTTTTACTTTCTTCGAGAAGAATACAAAATATGAAATATGTCAACTAACCACAACATCTTAAAATATCTCCATGGTTTGTGTACACTATCAAATCCATTTCTACTGATGATTCCAATAGACTTACAAAATGATCCTCGGGAACATGAACATTTACTAGTTGGTGAGCAAAAGGAAACATACAAGTTTCATCCTTTACTATTGTTTGTTCCTATTTTATACCTTCAATTTCAAGTTCACTTTTAAAATAAATGACAACAATTTGTTCTTTCTTATCATTCACATCATCTACATCATAAAGATAATTTGTATGTTCTTGAACAACAACTTCTAACTCACGTGCATGATAAAATCCAAATATCTTTATCCATGCAATTCAATAGGAACCTCACTTTGATATACACAAGTTTGTTCTTGAAAGAAAAATTCAAAAAATGAACAATTTGAAGAAACATATGAATGGTTATCCTCATACTCTTGATCACATAAAGACTGGAAAGGATGTTGCAAATTTTCATCAAACTCAACTAATGGAACATGATTGCCATTAATTGGCCCACTACTTTCATAAATAACAACTTCATTTTCACAAGTATTTCACACAATAATATGATTTTCAATGTTTCCCTCAAATTCTAATTCATAAGTGTCACTTGTAAAGGCTAAATCTTCTTTTAAAGTGAGCTCACTATTTTGAGTTTCCATATATGCAATTTCAGAACTCTGGATTTGATAAGGGTCTTCGTGGAATAAAGACCCAAGACATGAAAGGGGGTGAAATCACGAATCTGGGTGTCTTTTTTTGGGGGGTGGGGTATAAGAAAAGAAGTGTTGCTTTTGCAAGTTTCTTAACTTCAAGCAAAGAAAAAGTAGATTTTTGTTTAGAATTTCATTTTTTAATAACAACAAAACCTGTAGAGAATTGTGTTAGATTTCTATCGGTTAATTTTTTTATTTTTTTATTGGCATTTGATATGTCATTTTTGCAAGTGTTTGATAGTATGTTCTTAATTAATGAAATTATAACAAATATTTATGATTTCAGACTACAATTTATTCATTATTCAACTATTTTTAATTAAAAAAAAATCTTATGATGATCTAGATAGATTGTACTAATGTCTCACTATAACTTTGTATCCAACAACCACATAAAATAGTTATTAGCATTTTTTGAAGTGGACCATTCTGAAAAACTTGCATAAAATTGACATGTTTATTTAGACACAACATCTTCCCTAATTTCCAATTCAAAACAAAAAAATTGAAAGTACCTTTTCGAAGACAACACATCAAGGTTTTGTACCATGGGTTTTCCAAAACTTTTCATTGTGTCTTTATGAAGTTATTGAATTTTAATTTCACTGAATTTTATTAAATTTTGAAGCAATCCAGACACCTTCTAAGAAAAATAATAAATAAAATTAGTGGAGCACACCAAATTCAACAAAATTCAAATCTATAGAAAGTAGATTTAATTATGCAACTAATGGTATTATTTGTGAAGAGAACTTATAAGTATTTCATATGATCATATCTCCCCGAAATTGGAAGAAGACTCATAAATGTGATCGAAAACCATTTCTGAATATTTACAAATTTTCAACCGAGCAAATATTTCGACTGAAAAGTATAATAGTTCTGCCGAAAGTTAGTTTTAACGAACGAAAAATAGTTCAACCGAACTAATAGTTCCACCGAAAAACATTTTTTTTTCGTCGGCCGGAAAAATTAACGCCTTTTCTTAAACACCGCGTCGTTTAGATCCATATTTATAAGAATCATGTTTACAGATATTTTCACATTTTTAAAAACATCACCATTTACACCTTTAAAAACATGGGTTGATTTTTGTGGTAAGTGTTCTTTCACAATTTTTCTATGACAAAAATTCTTTTGGGCGGTTTTTTCTAGTAAAGTGTTCTTAGAAATTATCTTCTAAGATGGAGGCTCTTTTTCTTTGATAGTAAAGATTATTTTGGGAATTTTTTTATGGTAAAATGTTCTTAGAAATTATCTTTTGAGTTGGAGACTCTTTTTCTTTGATAGTAAAGATTCTTTTTGGGAAATGTTTTATGGTAAAATGTTCTTATAAATCATTTTCTAGATGGAGGTTGTTTTTCTTTGATAATGAAGAATTTTTTGGGAAATTGTTTATAGTAAAGTGTTCTTAGAAATGATCTTCTAAGGTGGAGACTTTTTTTTCTTTAGTGAATATTTTTTTCGAAATATTTTATGGTACAAATTTTATTAAAGATTCTTCACTCATTTATTCTATGGTGATTTTAAAAAAAATTATTTTAAGCAATATTTTACGGACAAGTCTTATAATGTGAGTTTTTTTACTTTGATTATTAAGATTCTCTCCAGGGAAATTTATTCTTAGGTTAAGGTATACAATAAATAATCATGGGAAACAAAAGAGAGAAAAAGAGGAAATTTGATCACAGTCGAGATGATGTTTTACATAATGGAAAGAAAAGACTCAAATACCATGAAAAAAAGAAACAAAAGACTGAAAATATTGAGGACATCCCTAATGATGATGTAATTAGATATTTGTATCATAATGTTGATCATATGAATGTTCAAAATAAAATCAACAATAAATTGAACCAAGTTTCTACAAATATTGTAAATTTGTTTAAAATCAAGTAACTGTTTTTTTATAAATGATTGTAATTTTGAAAATAATTTGCAAAATGCATATACAGATTTATGTCCTAGTGTTGATCAAGATGTTGAAGACATTGATGAAGCCTAAAACGGTGCAAATATTCAATCCAGCAGAGGTATGTACACACACACACACACACACACACACAGACACACACACACCCACACCCACACACACACACACACACACACACACACACACACACACACACACACATTGGTTATTAATATATTTTAAATGATGTAATTATTATTTTTTAATTATGAGTCATATTTTTATGTTTCAAGTTAAGTATATTTGAAATATGCTAAATTAAAATTAAAATTGAAATATATATAGGTGATGTCATTATGAACCATTCTATTGACTGATTTATGTGTGATAATCAAGTTGTTCAATTGTGTCATGTAAATCTCATCCATGAGTGCAATAAACAATCAAAGGATGTGTGTAGGTATGAACTTTGTTTTCAAAACAAATTTATTCAACTTTGAATGACTTGAATATGTACATATAGTAGAATTTTACTCATATGCACATAAATTGTTTATGTTTGAAGTGTGTTTTTGGCATATTGGTATCCAAAATGCAGATAGATCAATCTTATATGAGACTAGCACCATTTATGGAACTCAATATTTACACTTAATCAAAACAAAAATCTTCCAAAATGTGTTTTCATTTGATAATAAGAAGCTAACATGGTTTTTTCCTATTTTCATGAAAAAATCAATAGACATTTGTGAAAACATAATAAAAAATTATGTTAAACCTTGGAAACTCAATGAAATTAATCAAAAAGGAAAAATTCCACTCACAAGCTTTGAGGAGTTGGAATCATAGGTCATTGCAACATGAACTGATAGCAATAGAATTTCCGATCTTGTACTTGTGTACACTTGAATAAATGCCATTTTTTATTTTAAATATTTTTTACTTGAATGTCAAATATATATATATATATATATATATCTGTGTGTGTGTGTGTGTGTGTGTGTGTGTGTGTGTGTGTGTACATATATATATACTTGAATTTGTCAAATACACACACACACACACACACACACACACACACGAAAGTTGTTTGATTTAATGAAGATGAATTTGACAAATTCAATTTTCTTATTTATGTGCAGGAGATGTATTTTCTATGTTTGCACCCATAAACGACAATGAAAATGTGAGATATTATTTGATGCGATGCATATAGATAAAAATGAAATTATGGGAGGACTGTGATGATAAAGGTTTTATATATGAAATAGGTTCAATTCTATCGAAAGGTTATTTTTTTCAAGAAACACATCAAACTGAAAGTGGCGTTTGATTTAAATACTATCAACATGATGTCATATGCTTCCAATATAGTCATTTGGTATGTGCAGCTCACATAAAGTTGATAGAAGTTAAATCAAATAAAAATTTTTAAGCTAGAAGATGGAAGATGTCAAAAGTTGATCATGAAAGAATAATTGAAGACATAATTCCTTTATGATCTTATTTCTAATTTGAAACATGTTGAACATGATACATACTTTTTACATTGGACATCTTGATTGTTTTATAATTGTGACACTCAAATACAATCATTATTGATAAGTTCGCTAGATTTTTTTGATGATTTTTTATGCAGATTCCCTAAAAATCTATTATTCAAAATCATAATTTTATGCACTTGAGTACATGTTATTAAATTGTCAAATTTATTAGATTCTGGTAGGAAGATCTTTGGCCAAAAATAGTCTTCACATATATTACACAAGAGAAATGAAGAATAGAATAATTGAAGAATGATATGAGAAATCTTCCAATTTCTATATTCAATAATACAACTGTGTTATGATAAATAGAATTCCAATCATGTGGATATATACCAACTGAACCTGACTGACTGGTTAACTAAGAGTGTCTAAATCACTGCACATGAGAAACTAGTCTAACTCCACATTTATAATTTAGTTAACAATCAGTTAAAACCATTAAAAAAGGTTAAACTGATCAGGTATCTAAGAAAAGGAGCCTACCCTCATGCAACCATGCATAACAGGTACTATCTGAACTGAAATACATCTAACTAAATGTAACTGGATATTGACTTAGCATAAATAATACATATGACAACCAACTGATGGCGGCTGCTAGTGGAACTCATAATGGTTCCTAAAAGGTATGGATTGGTATCAGAGTCACATCAACTCATGCATGCACATGCCATAAGTGGCATATAAAATTTATGTTTGTTCCCCAAACTCTAGTTCAATAATAAAGTTCCCCTAAGTTAGGAAAAATAATCTAATATACTATAAATGGAAAATGAGACAAAGGGAGAAATAATGATAATCCTAACACCACCCTTTAATACTAAATTTGTACAACCTAGGATCTGGTAACTAATACCAAAGGTCACCAGTTACAATCTAGAAGTAAAAAATAATTATCCATGTAAAATGAGGAAAAATGAAAAACTGCATGGGGAAAATCCTTCCTCAAAAATGGACATGGAATAGAATTTAAATGAATATATTCACTACATATGTGTTCTTCACTTGAATAAGCTATATTTACTTCTTCTTGGTGAAAAAAGTTGTAGAGTTGTTGTAAATGCCTTGATCATGTATCATATTTTCAATGCTGTGTAGTCAAAAAGCTTGATGAGAAGCCCCTTGTAGCTCATCTTCTGATGATGAAGGAGAATCATATGAGTTATTTTTGATGTGAAAACATAAAATATAATATCTTAACATAAAATAAGATATGGAAAATAGATATTTGCAATCATCTCCTAATCAAAGAACATCAATGGAATCAGCATGCACAATTTCTAGTGTAGCTGCATAATGGTGAACTCGATCATGAACCTTCTTTCCAAACGAATGTGAATAATTTATAATTATATATTATATCTTATTAGGCTCTGATATATCATAAATTAATTCATATGGAGAAGCAAGATACCAAGGTATAGTGGCTCCAAAATCTAGTTGAGTTACAGTAGGAATACTAGGTTCAACTAGTGTACATTGACAATTGGGCAAATCTGGTGAGCCCAAGGATCTAAAATTCAAAATAATAAAAATTATATAAGACCAAAATGTTTTTAAAATAAATGCACTTATAGCCAGTGATAACTAAAACCATCCAGTTATACAAAGTAAAGATGTGATAACAACTTCCACCAATGACATAGTATAGGAAACCATGAAATTGACTAGTTTACCAACTGAGGAGTTTCAGAGTTGTAGGGTATTTCGAGTATCAAATAGATGGAAAAGAGGTTTCATAACATTCATATGATCCTGAAAATAATATTCTAAATCAGATAAATAAGAATATGAATGGATTTTGAAGGATTCAGATGAAGAAAAGTCATAAACTAGTGGTAAGAACTAGTTTTGAGAGGAGTTGGCTCTGGGATACTGATAGGTTATTTTTTAAGAGGAGGAAAATAGATTTTTGATTCTGATATATCAGAATAAGTATCAAAATCAGAGGCATCAAAACATACCTTATTCTGGCAACCAAAGAATGGTCATCATTACCTTCGAAGTGCATAGTGTTACAATGCTCTTGGGGATCAACAACATATTTCCCTTCTTGCAAAATATGGCACATCAATGTTTTTTTATTTCAAGAACCTAAGTCATGATGTCTATTTTTTTTAAGAAATAACTTTCATTGTGAGAATATTTTCTAGAATAGGTACAATGACATCTTCCTTTCTTATTACACTTCTTCTTGAAATTTGAGGCTTCATGAGTAAAGTTAGAACCTTCATCTTTGTATTATGAATTTGGATTTTTCTCCTTCACTTTTAGATTTACTTTGGACTTGAGATTATTGCTTCAAAGAGAAGAAATGACATGATACTTTGAGGTTTTGAGAGTCCCCATTTGAATCAGCCTAATCTTCTCTTGTGTGATAGAATCTATGAATGCATCCAAGGATGGAATCCTACAATTTCGAACTATAATCTTAGTATCATAGAATGTTGACACAAAAACTGAGTATTCGAGACCCATATTTGATAGAATGGATAGGATTAACCTATATTCTTCCTTCATAATCCCACACTGCTTGAGAAAAATCACATGTGTCTTAAACTTGGTAATGAATTCCTTAATGGTTTCGAATTCACTTGGTCTCAATGAGATCACCTCATTCTCTAATTGATGTTCTCTGAGATAATATTGCTTTTTGAAGAGCAATTCAAGTTTTATCCACACTTCATTAGGTTCTGTCAAGCTATCAAGATGAAAAATAAGTGAGAGAGAGAGAGAGAGAGAGAGAGAGAGAGAGAGAGAGAAGGTTGATCCTTCCTATCATGCCACCTTGATTTCTCAGCGACAACATTAGGCATGATTTCTATGGCCATAGTAACTCTGTAGAGAACTCTTCTACACAACAATATCTCCATCTTGGCTTTACATTCATAATAATTGAATGAATTCAAGGTTACTATATTAGATAGATCCCTGCTCTTCTGTTGTGATTCTGGGGAGAGAACTGAATACCTACACAAAACTAGAAAGACACTTTTTGTTTAGCCTCACTAGGATATGAGGCCATATTATATTCTGACAAGTGTATCTTGGGACAAAAACAGTCTTCACATAAATTGCACAAGAGAAACAAAGAAGAGAATAATTCAAGAACAATATGAGAAATATTCCATTTTCTATATTCAGTAATACAATTGTGTTACAATAAATATAATTCCAATCATGTGCATATCTACCAACTAAACTTGTCTGATTGGTTAACTGAGAGTTTATAAATCACTAAAAGGGAGCAACTAGTCTAAATCCACATGTATAATTCAGTTAATATTTAGTTAAAACCAATTAAACTAGTTAAACTGATGAGGTAGGTGAGAAAATGCACCTACCCTCATGCTACCATATAGAACTGGTGCTAACTGAACTAAAAGACTTCTAACTGAATGTAACTGTAGATTAACTTAGCATAAATACTTACCTACCACAACCAAATGATGGAGGCTACCAGTGGCACTCATAGTGGCTCCTAAAAGGTAGGGATTGATCTTAGAGGCACATCAGTTCATGCATGCACATGTAGTAAGTGCTAGATAACCTCTGTGTGTGTTCCCCATAATATTGTATAGTAATGAAGTTCCCCTAAGTTAGGTAAAATAATATAATAGACTATAAATGGAAAAGGAAACAAAGGGATTATTAAAAATAATCCTAGCAAAACTATGAGATATATTTCACTTTGAAACTTATATGATATATTGTTCTTATATTGTTGAGCATATGTACATCAAATTGATTGATGAATTGCATTGAGTGGCCATAACATTTTAACATTATGATATGTATCAAGTAAATAGCCATAATTGTTACTTTTGTTCAATAAAATTTCTAAAATAACAAATTAGATTATAAGAGTTTTAAAATACTTACATTTTTCGTATTATCTCTTACATGAATTTTCATTATTTTTTATTGTTATATACAATATTGTTTTATCAACAGAATTTAAACAAGTGGTCTTACCATAAAGTCAATATTCAAATTGAAGAACTCTATAAATTGCATTATATGAACTATGATGATTAACCAAATATAATCATGACATCAATGATAAATCATAATATCAAAATTGTAAATCAATGATGGCCATAGTGTCCTAGAACGATTTATATAGTCATACACCTAGATTTTATCTTATAAGGAAACGATTTTTGAATGTATTCATAAGAAATATTCATAATAAATAATTTGTTATTCATTAAAGTTTATAACTATACAAACCAATATTCAAGAGAACCTTAACATAAAACAATGATTTGTCTTTATGTTCAAATTTTGAGCTCATTGTAAACCAATATTCTCAAATTCTCAACATTTTAAACCAATATTCAAGAGAATATTAACACAAAACATGTAAATCCTCTTTTCATAATAATCTTCTTATGTAAAGCAATAAAAAAAGATTGAAAGAAGATTGAATTAGCTTAAAAATGACAACCAAAAGAAAGGAATTTTGGCACATGATATGTCAAACTAATTATTCTGGAAATAACAGTGTTCTAAAATGATTTATATAGTCATACACCTAGAGTTTATCTTATAAGGAAACTAATCCTAAAACAAATATTTTATTATAAAAATTGTATAAATTGTATTTGATTGAATATTCTACATATATCATATATTATTCTACGTAGATGATTGAAAACGTTCATAACTAAGATATCCAATCAAATCCACAATTATACACAATCTAAAACATTAATTAAATCTATACAACATGAACAAAAATGATTTCTTTAGGAAAATCATTTAAACACAAGTGCCGCATACTGTATAAACATCAACTAATTCTAAAGACATTAATCTATGCTTGGCATGACCAAATTAGATCATTTAAAAAAATTAAAACTATATATATATATATATGTATGTATGTACATGAATAATCCAAAATTATACACACACACACACACACACACACACACACTTTAAAATATATAAGTTAAAATGATAAGGTTAAAGTTCTAATGCAATTTCATTAACAAGTTCACAACTATAAAAGGATATAACTATGTAATATCCCAAAAATAATATCTTTAGGAAAATAGTTTAAACACAAGTGCCAAATATTGTATAAACATCAACTAATTCTAAAGACATTAATCTATGCATCGCATGACCAAATTAAATCATTTAAACATAGTTCAATTATATTTGAACTTGATCCAAAAATTGTACACACACACATACACATATATTGAAATATTCACACACACACACACACACACACACACACACACACACACACACACACACATATAAGTTTAAAATATTTAAAATGATAAGTCTAAAGTTCTAATGCAATTTCACTATAAAGTTCACAAGTATAGAAACATATAACTATGTAATATCCATTATATGGATATCATTATCCACATTCTCCTCGTGATTTGGCATATAACACATGCACCATTTAATTAAGCTTCAATATATAAATTTTATATTGTAAATAAAATTTAATAAAAATACAAGTAATTTAAAATAATAAATATGAATAATTATACCTCGGTGAGATCCACACACAAAAAGGTTACCACATCCAAAGCTGTGGAAGGATCTGGAGTCCATTTACCAACCTACAGTTTTAATTTCATTACTTAAACTTTTCATACGTACATAATATAAATTAAAATTTAAGATGCCAATCATTAAACTTAATAATTTGAAACATGTAATTTGTAACAACATAAAATAAATTTAAACAAAATGTCAATTGTTATTTAATCTCAGTTTGTAAGTTTCTGCGGTGAGGTAGATCAATAGTAGAGTTTTCTAGAGAATCCGCAGTGGTCATTTTGAAAGTCGACATTTCGATTCTGAATCAGGAACCATCATCAAGATAAGAAGTCAGATAGGTAAGCTGCAGTTCTAGAGTAATATATAGGTTTGTTGTTAAGTTTTATTTAATAAGTTTTTTAGCTGACTATTCTTAATTTTGTCTATTATTTGGTATGCTTTTTAAATTTTAAAATTCTATTAAATTTTTTTACAACTTTTAAGTTTTTAAAAAACTTATTAAAGATTCTTATAAAATATTGTATTATCCAATATTTTTTAATAATTCTTTAATATTTTAAAAAAAATTATATAAAAATTTTAAATTGAAACTATTGAGAATTTTTTAAAGATTTTTGATCAGTAATCATTACTAAACCATTTAAAAGGTGTACTTTACCTCAATATCTTGGGAGACACTGAGAATGTCTCCCAAAAATTGATGATGATAGGGGCCCAATACCCATGGTCTTAGGAGAAGGGATCAGAATCTGTGAAGACAACCAAAATTTCAATCTTAGAAAAAGGTGTCATGACATTAATGAGAACTTATAAATTTATAGATATATATGAAAATGTACCTCTTTCATTGGCCCTAGGTTAACACTAGATTCAACCATAAAAATCACGTTCCTCTAACATTTGGGTGAACTGCAAATTAAAAGAGTTCATTTTAAATATCCATTGTTATATATATATTTACATAAACTAGCAAAACATGATTTGTGAAGAAGGAGCCCCGTGTTTTTTTTTGAAACCAACGTTTCAGACTACCAAATAATTGATTCCATCGTTAGGGTGAAACTCATAACAGGAGAAAGAAATGAAGGATAAAGGGATTCTAAGAAATAAATAGATGGTTGAAGAAGAGTAAGCAATTGGAGCTGACCTATCTTTTTCAATTCCTTTAAATTTTATTAATTAAAGGTTTCCAAGTATTGATTAACTTTAAATTGTTGTCTTTATTTTATTTTATTTTTTCTATTTCCACATCCTCTCTTATCCTCCTCTTGTTATAGTTGGCATACTTAGCAATAAGAGAATATTTTTAAATGCAAACTTGATGAGAGGTATTGTATGAATGCTCCGCTAATGCATACTTCTTTATTCGTCCATGGATAATATCAGCAGAATGTTCCTTGAGATGGATTTTCAAAGATCGACTCGTTTCTCTAATATAAACCTTACCACATGAAAAAGGAACCTCATACACTCCTTTGCATTGTCTCTGATCCAACGCGTCTTTATGAGAATTAACAATTCTTCTGATAGAGTTCGGGGGGGGGGGAAGCAATGGTGATGCCTCTTTTTTTCAATATTTTTGTGAGGCTATCAGTGTTTCCTTTGATATAAGGCAAGGTTATCACGGGGATATTAAAATATTTTCTACGATGATTTTCTTTATCAATTTGTTTATCATGTCAATAATTCCTCTGAAAAACCATTCCGAGGTGATCAAATTCATTCTTGAGGTGATGTGCATCTAAAATTATTTTCTCTCTTGTAGCAAGCGTTCTAATGACGTCAACTTTCTAGGAAGGGTAACGGTGAGAATTTAAATGAAGATATATACCTATGTGTGTGTCCTTTCTGTAAATCTAATATCCCAACTCCCCACCCTCTTTCTTGGTGAGAAGAACATCAAGAAAGGGATTTTTTCCATCTTTTTCAATCTCAATAGTGAATGTTATATTATGATATAAACTATTAAGGTGAGCAAGGAACTCTCGCAAATTTTATATCCCATGGTGCCATTTAGCAAAAATATCATTGACATACCTTTTCCATTCATCTATGGTTATAAGGAAAAAGTTGATGGCTTTCATTTCGAAATTCTTCATGTAAATGTTAGTAATAATAGGAGACAAAGGAGATCCCATAGCCACACCATGAATCTCCTTATATATATTACCATGATAAGATAAATACGTAAACTTCAAACAAGTTCTTACCAAAAGGGTAGTGTCGAAATATATAATGTCTTTGATGGCATCAATGGCCTCATATATGGGAATCATTGTGTACAATGAGACAATGTCAAAGCTCACCAAGATGCATTGTTTATTAACCTCAATTTTTTTACCCAATCAACAAAGGTTTGGAATTCTTGATGAAGGAAGAAGTGTTTTCGGCCAGAGGAAGAAGCTTCATAGCTAAGAGCTTTGCAAGTAGATAGGTTGGAGAGCCAATGGTATTCACAATAGGTCTTAGAGGTACTTCACTTTTATGAATTTTTGGTAATCCATAGATCTGAGGTAATATATAACATTATTTGGGATCAACTTCTTCTTGGTGGAATCATCCAAGGAATATTTTTTAATTACCTTGGAAACTTCCTTCATAACATTTTCGCCGGGGTCATTATAAATCATTCTATAGCCGCCACAAGCCAAGTGATCAAGAATTTTTCTATGGTAATCATATTCGTCAAGGATAACAGTAGTTAAAAAATGAGGTAAGAATAAAATTTCTCACATGCCTCCCCCATTCCTTCTCCCTTGTGATGGAGTAACTCAAACAACCCATCTCGACAATGTTTTGCATAGGCCTTGGCATCTTCACTGCTCATTTAATCTACCTAAATATTTATTTTATAAGAAAAATGAGCACGAGAACAAGAACATTCTCTATGTTGATTCATGCCCATGTAAACCCCCACTAGAGCATATTGTAAGTTGTCTCCTATAACGATTCTCTCCTCTAGACCAATCTAAGAAGTTTCCTCCATCTCTGGTCATAAAGTAACTAGTCTATGTGGTTGAGGCACCAAACGAGGTGCAACCTTAGGCAATAATGGATCTTGAAAGGATCCTTCCCATTCATACGTTCTACCTTTTCCAATCCAATAAAATTTGGATGTAGCATCTGTGTAATATGGCTTCATGTTTAAAAAAAACTTTAAAAAAATATCACAAAATAATGTGGCACTTCATCATTCCATGGAAATCTACCATAGGCTACCAATAATTTATCATAGATATGGTGTGCAATCTCAGGGTTCTTGAAATATTGCACCTTTAACATATTCTTCTTTGGTCCCTCTTTAAAATTAAACATTGAAATGACATCTTCTATTGATACCCTCTTCTATACATCAACCCATTGTTGTTTAGGGATTTTACCTTATGACACAGGGTTTGAAGTCACTAGCGTACAAAGTATTGACTTGCAGACATACAACATTCCAGAGATATTTATGAATGAAATAGGATAGAAAGTACATGTACCTTACTAACGAAGGTTGGTCCAATATTTAGTATTCTCTCCAAATTCTCCAGAAACTCCAAGGTCTTCAATAACTGGAAAAGAGATTGATATCTAAACATAGATATTTTAGCTTTTATATAGTGAAGAATGAAACGTTACAAATGCATATAAATAAAAATGACAATGTATTTCATATATCATAACAAATCAGAACATCAATACACAAAGTGTGGAATAAAATAATTATTTATTTATAAGTAGAAGAGAATGATACAACCTCTGTTTGAGACAAGGGTAATTCCATTAAGGTTGGTAACACTTTTTGGCCAAATTTGGAGATGAAAACCTGAATTTTTACTCATGTGCTAGATAGAATCCCTCTAAACACATATATCCCATGTGAATTTCGACTTGTAGTATAAAACAAATTGTAGAATATTATGTTGTCTTCCCAATGATATTTTACTAAAAATATTTTGATGTCATTTAATGTGTGAAATTTCACATTTAATGAACTGTGTGACCTTACAAATTTGAAGAAGTTAATAATTGGCTCATGTCCCACCCCAATAATTCAATCTTACATTAATAATTTAAAATATACATACATACATACATACATACATACATACATACATACATACATACATACATACATACATACATACATACATACATACATACATACATACATATATATATATATATATATATATATATATATATATATATATATATATGAGCGTGATCTACACAAAATGCATTGTGGTCTGTACATTTTTTTGTTAATTTTTTTCACAATATACAATTTTATTTTTTTTTGAAAGGGACCACATTTGATTTTAGCTTCATTTTATACACATGTGTGTCCTTCCCAGCTTTTTTTTCACTATTTTCAAAAATTGAAAAACCAAAGATACCTGTTTGAAGAGGATGCGTCGATGTGTGGGTTGTGCATTTTTAAGAAATTTTTGGATGTGTACTTTTTATCTTGCAGATTTTTCTTTGAGATGCTTCGAAGTTGTTGTCAGGTTTTCTAAGTGTAAGTTTTAGAACTAATTAAAAACAAAAACCCATATGAATTCCAAAATGCATGAATGATACCTCAATTGATAGAGGATTCGGTGATGAATCTATCGGTATGAACTCTGCTCAGTTATGTGCCATGAATGGCAGGGTTTACACCCTTAGAAGACACAAAGAAACATTCATTTTCATGTAAGAGGGATAATTCTCTCTTTTTCAGGCCCTCAATCGAGGGTTTAGTAAACCCTTGATTGAGGGTTCAGTAAAACCTCAATCAAGGTAATTATGAAACCCTCTATCAAGATACGACCTCGATCAAGGTCCTTTTTTTGTTAAAAATCATAAAAAAATACGAGAATGAACTCAGGCATTGATGGCATTAATTCCATTCCTATAAAATTGGGCACATAGATATGTGGACCAACACACAACTCACAACATAGATCAAACATTTTTACTCAAAATTGAAGAATGAAACAGTGCAAAAATGGCTTGCAACTGTGTAACGCTTTCATTAATCAAAAGTAATTGGATAATTAATTACAATGTAATACACTAGTATTAATAATCATTCAATTCAAATGCATGAGAGAGGAAATCGAATTGATTGACTCTAACTAACTACATGGATAACTATACATGTCTAAATCACTATCAGAGCCCAACTAGTTAGCTCTAGTTGTCTAAATCAGTGCACCAGTCAGTTAGAATCAGTTAACTATTCTAACTGAATGTGGTAGGTGAGGAATTTCACCTTCCCACATGAAATCAATCAATGACCATCTCTAACTGAGTGTAACTAGATGTAACTGACTCCTAACTAGGATTAACTAGTCACTAACCGTACTCAACTGAAGGAGGTTGGTTCCAGCACTCCTAGTGGCTCCTAAATTGTAGGGATTGGCGTTGAAGGATCCTAAACTGATACATGCAAGTGTATTCAATGGAAATTAGCCTCAACTAGTATTCCCTTCACTCTAGTAATTGGTACATGTGGCGTAATTAGGCCATGAGGACCCAATGATGCTAGTAACTAAATATAGACTGAAAAGACTCCTAATTTAGACATAATTTACGAAATTGGACAAGGGAGGATTATAATCCTAACACCTCCCTTGAATTCTAACTTGGAAAATTTGTGGGCCCTAGTAACTAATACCATAGGTCACCCATTACAGTGAAATCAAAGAGACTACTTAATACAAGGAATCAGGGAAAAAACAACATGGGAAAAAAGCCCCCCCTCTAACTAAACAGGTAGAATGAGGATTCAAGTTTAAAAAAATTGAAAATATGTTGATGCAACCTTCATCTTTGTGGTGTAGTGAAGCATCATGCAAGATGTTCTGTGCACATATATCATGGGCATGGCATGTAGACTTCTCCATCTTCTCCCAAAATGATGATGGAAGGAAGGAGGAATGTAACCTTATCCTCTTGTTGGATAAAGAGGTATATGATCCACTCTATTATTTTGAGAGTAGTGTAGTTGATCAGACCTTTCCATGTATCATCTCATAGGGAATTTGTTGCATCTCTCTGAAGGAGGTGATATTGCATGACATAGTGCAAGGTTATCTTTTTGAAACTGATTTTTTTTCTTATGTGTGTCAAATGGATTTTGAGTCATCTTCCTATCTTCCCTATTGGGAGTAGGGATTGGATCTGTATCTGAATCACCTTGAATCTCAATCTCATAGACTGATACAACTAGTTTTGCAATACTAGTGGAAACTACAAAACAAGTAGATAAAATGTTTTTATCTCCCCTTTCAAGTAGCATCTTAGAGTGCACTGGTTCTGGAAATGGGAGGAAGCGTGAGAACTCATATGCCTTGGAGGCATGATTTGTAGAATCGTTCACTATGATGTTCCCAGTAGAGATATATGTAATCTCCATTGATTTAGGACCAAATATCACTTGCTTTGGAGGGCCAGTGTGATTCATCTAGTATTCAAATAACATATCTGCAGCTAAGGAGGGCACATAAAGCACATATTCAAACTTTCCATGTTTAAGCTTTATAGAACCCTTCCCTTTGGCTCAAATTTGATTGCTATTACCCATATAAATACTAGGGTCATTAGAAGACTGTAAAGAAGAGAATGATTCTGTGGATGCAACCATATGATTGGAAGCTCTTGAATCAATGAGGAAGGCATCTGTTGTTGAACTAGTGCCCTCCATTGCATGGAATCTCTCATCATGTTCTTCAGTTTCTTCTATATGGTCAGCCTTCCTTGTGCTAGCAGGTATAGTTATGTTATGTTTCTATAGGAGAACAACTATTTCATCAATTTCTCTTTGCATACAGGAGCTTTCTCGATGAAATCCCCTTCCATAGTAAGAACACAGGGTATTTCCTTTTCTATTATTCTTGATTATCCTTGAGCCCGAGGGATGATATAACTACTATATCTCCATAGGATGCTCATTCTTTTTCTTCCCCTTACCATTTATAGCCTTAGGTCCTCCAGCAACCAATGCTTGATCTTTGGAAGATCAAATGATCACCATTTGGATAATCTTTTCATGCTCGTTGGTGAGAGACTCAATGAATGCATTAAGAGTTGGTGTATTCAAATTTTGTGTACTGATATTCCTAAAAGAAAAGGTTGATACAAAGACTGAGTTGTGTCCACCAAGTTTTGAGAGGATGGAAAGGATGAGTTGATCATCCTCCTTCTCAACCTTGCACAACTTCAAATGGAAGACTAGGTGCTTAAATTTGGTGAAGAAATCATTCAAATATTCAAAGATTCTTGGGTGAAGAGAGATAAACTCATTCTCTAGCTGATAGATCCTTAGCTCATATTACTTATCAAACAAGGAATCAATCTTATCCCAAATCTCCTTTGGAGTTTTCAATCCATTGGTGTGAAAGAGAATATCTCTAGAGATTGAAAGGAATAGGCATCCATATGCTCCATCAAGCTTATTCCAATATTTTTCTTTGTCAACATAATGAATCGGCTCTACTTCAAAGTCCACTGTGACTCTATAGAGTGTTTTTGAGAAATGTTGCATCTCCATGTCCTCCTTCGATTGATGATAGTTGAAAGGAGTGAGAAGATCCATAGGAGGGGCCATTGTGCTGCTATAGAAAATGCAATGAAGGCGACTGAAAAACCTGTAAATCACACAAACAAACAGACAAAGTAAGCTCAACATCCTGCACTTTTGGAATTTTCTTCACACCCATCTTACTTAATCAAGAAATCTTGATCAACAATTCCCTTGCTTAGGATTTATGTGGTAAATTATCTGCTTCTAGTGCAGTGTTGGAAGGAGCAATTTTGCTCAATTTGTTTTTTGATCCAAGTATGAATATCTAGTAGGAGAAGAGCCTTGTCTTGTCTAGGCTCTGATACCATATAAAATTGAGTACATAGATATGTGTACCAACACAAAAATCACAAGATATATCAGGCAATTTTACTCAGAATTGAAGAATGAAATAGTGCAAAAATGGCTTGGATAATTAATTATAATGTAATACACTGGTATTAATAACAATTCAATTCAAATGTATGAGAAAGGAAATTGAATTGATTGACTTTACCTAACTGCATGGATAACTAGACATGTCTAAATCACTATCAAAGTCCAACTAGTTAGCTCCAGTTGTCTAAATCAGTGCACCAGTCAGTTAGAATCAACTAACTAGTCTAACTGAATGTGGTAGGTGAAAAATTGCACCTTCCCACATGCAATCAATCAATGACTGGCACTAACTAAATTTAATATTGAATTATTGTAACTTCAAAGTGTATTCAGTTACTGTACCTCGATGTTCCTATCGAGAGAATTACTAAGAGTCATGAGGAAGTCCCCTCCATTGTAAGTTGGGTCATTAGTACCCTTTGGAATATATTATTATATTAAGTTAACCTAGTTATGTCTACTTGATCCTACATAACTGAGTTAAGTTTACTCGAGCCTACATAACTGGGTTAAATTTCAAGTGAACAAAAGAATANAGAGAGAGAGAGAGAGAGAGAGAGAGAGAGAGAGAGAGAGAGAGAGAGAGAGAGAGAGATCTGCTAGAGGGAGGCACACTTGTTTTTGGGTCTTCCCCATGAGGGTTTCCCTGGATAAATATTTTTGTTCTTTTGTGTGGTTGTGCTTGTATATATTTCAGTGATATTTTGGCTTATGGTTATGCTGTTATGATGCTAAATGTTATAATATCTGATATAACCATTAAAAACCCAACATGGTATTAGAGCCACCCTAAAATAAGTCATTTTGCTGCCGAAATAGTGCTACAGCTACAACTATTGAAGAGTAGTGTTTCATGCTTGAAAACCCTAAAATACTAAAACTAGTAGTTTTGGTAGATTCGCTATATCTTGATATTGGGGAAGGATCGGGAGATAGAACATTCATAGGCTGAAGATAAATTCCTGATATACACTTTAAAAAAGTTTCAGCCTCATATTCCCTATATTATGGGAGATATGGTTACTCCAAGTTAGGGTTCAAGCCTCTCCCAGGATTCAACCTTAAACAGGTGACCTAGGAAAAATTGCTATATATTGGGCTACAAAGGTCCAAATTAAATTTTACAAGATGTTCCAGAATGGGAACGAACTATAAAATTTGTGGTAAAACGTTCAGACCTAGAAGGTGAAATAGGGACATGTTGTAGTCCTTAAAAGTTCGCTCATCTATAAGAAAAGGAGGATGAGACTTGTTCCAAAGAACAAGTGATGACAATTCAAGATTCACTACAATAAACATGAACTTGAAGCTCCCATGTTCAGAGACACCATGATGGAAGAAAGAGCTTCAGAGAGTGGTAGATCCACCTCGAAAGATGAACACCACCTTGGGTACGAGAGATAAATCAAGATGAAGAAAAGTATGGGGAGACTTCCAAACCAAAGAAAGAGGCCTCAGACACACTCTAGTTGTGTAACATAGTTGGTTGACATCATTGATGCAAACCCTTCCAGCTATAGAAGAAACTATGATAAAAGAGTAACATTTGATCATGAGGAATGATGTCTACAATATGATTCTGAAACCTAAAGGGAAGTCCGTAGTGTATTCCATATGGATCTACAAGAACAAGTGTACAAAGAAAGGTTTGTGGTTTGTCTCATAAAGAATAGACTATGGCATGACATACTCTATTAACCAGACACACTTCTTTAGTATAAGTATATATCAAGCAAAGAACCACCTATACAGAATATTGCTTGTATGAGCTCAGAAGGAACCCATAGAAAAGCACATCCAGGAGATTGACAGATCACCTAGAGTGATGAATATCTTAAGCTTTTCTACAAGGTTGAATATGGAAACCTATAGAAGACAACAAGCTCACAGATGGGTGAAGAGGAAATTTTCAACAAATTACAAGATAAAGGGATCTTGCTATCTAGTAAATTGAGATGGATACACAATAACATAGGATGTTACCTATCACTCCAATAAAGAATACAAAGGGAAGATGATGCTCTGATTTAGGGGGGGTGACTATAGAAGATCTATGAGTTCAATATGGTATGACATGATGGACAGAGTAAAGTGGGTTCCAACCTTAAAGGTTGGATGCGAAAGACTAGGATATGTTGATGACCTAATAGAATGAACTCATGGAATACACAATGCAGGAATAATACCGAAATGATGTTTGGGATATAGTACTCAAACTAGAAATCAAGAGTGTGGTATATTCCAAATGAGTTTGCAAGATAAAGTATGTTGCTGATGGAAGTAAGGAAAGATTTGTGGCTAGAGGATTCTCTCAAAAAGAGGGAGTTGATTATGAAGAGACACTTGTTCCAGGAATCAAGGTACACTTCCATCAGAAATATCACGGCACTTGCTTTCGTGATGAAGTGGGATATACATTAGATGGATGTAAATGGAAACCCTTCCTTAAATGGTGTGATTGAGGAAGAGGTTTACATCGAACAATGACAAGGATTTGAAGTTCAAGATAGGACTCATGTATGCAAGTTGAATAACACCATGGACGGCATGAAGCAAGCTCCTAGATCTTGGTATGGAAGAATAGATAGTTTCCTGACAAGCTTGGACTTTACCAAGAGTAAAGTTGATCCTAAAATTTAATTCAAGGTTATATATGTTGAACTTGTCATACTATTACTATATGTGGATGACCTATTTCTGATAGGGAATGAGAAATAGATTAAAGAATGCAAGAAGAAGCACGCTAAGGAATTTGAGACCTTGTATTAATGCACTATTTTCTATATCTGGAAATGTGGCAAAGTTCAGAAGGAATATTTCTCAATCAGGGAAAGTATGCAGCAAAATTTTTGAAAAGATTTGATATGTTGAGCCATGGAATAACCCATGGATACCAACCTGATGTTGTCGGCTGATCATCAGAGTTAGTGGATGTAAATCAATACAAACAGATTATTGGGTTGTTGATGTATCTAACAAATACCAGACCAAACATTTGCTTTGTTGTGAACACCTTCAGTCATTATCTAGGTAACCCTAGATGTGTTCACTTGATAGTTGCAAAGCATGTGATGAGGTACCTAAAAGGTACGACAAACTTGAGACATTACTATGGTAGATATCAGGACTATAGATTATATGGATATACAGATGCAGATTGGGATGGAAGTGTCTCAGACAAAAGAAGCACATCAGGTGGATGTTATAGTCTTGGGTCTTCTATGATTTCATGGTTTAGCAAGAAACATTTCACTGTTGCTCTTAGCATGGCTGAAGTAGAATATATAGCAGCTTTCTCTGCTAGTTATGAATCCATATGGATTCATAAGCTGATTTCAGTATTATTCAACCTGGATTTAGATACCACCATGATTCTATGTGATAACCAGAGTTGTATAAATATGACGGAGAACCTGGTGTTCCATGATAGGTCGAAGCACATAGAAATACAATATTTATACTTTCAAGATATGATGCATAAGGGATCCATAAAGCTCCATTATGTGAGTACTGATGAACAAGTTGTTGATGTGTTGATGAAGCCTCTATCTCAAGTAAAGTTTGAATACTTTTGAGACAACCTTCGTGTTGTTTAGAAAGACCTTCCTCGAAAGGGGGTGCAGTGATGCTGCAGTGGGAGTGTATCATCCCTGCACATTTGTCCTAAAGTGATATGTAGACTTATGTCTCTAAGAAAGAAGAAGGATTGTATCATCCCTAGACATTTGATCTAAAGTGATTCGTAGACTTATGTCTTCAAGAAAGAAGAAGGATTGTATCATCCCTAGACAATTGTCCTAAAATGATCCGTACACTTATGTATCCGAGAAAGAAGAAGGATTGTATCATCCATGAACATTTGTTCTAAATTTATCTCGTGACTTCAGTCCCCAAGAATGTGGTGGGATTGTATCATCCCTAAACTTTTGTTCAGAATGGATCTGCTGAATTTGGTCCTCAATAATGTGGTGGGATTGTATCATCCATGAAATATTGTTTAGAATGGATCTGGTGACTTTGGTCCAAAAGAATGTGGTGGGATTGTATCATCCCTGAACTTTTGTTTGGAACGGATCCGGTGACTTCGGTACTCGAGAATGTGGTGATATTGTATCGTCCCTGAACTCTTCTTCAGAACAAATCCGGTGACTTTGGTACTCGAGAATGTGGTGGTATTTTATCATCCCTGAACTTTTTTTCAGAATGGATATGGTGACCTTGGTCCTCGAGAATGTGGTAGGATTACATCATCCTTGGACTTAGTCCTAAAGTGATAGGGAGTGATTATCCTGTAATTGTATCCGACGACTTATATTTTCAAGAATGTGGTAGGATTGCATCATCATTGGAATTGGTCCTAAAGTGATACGGAGTGATTATCCCATAATTGTATCTGGTGACTTCGGTCGTCGAGAATGTTGTAGGATTGCATCATCCTTGGACTTAGTCCTAAATTGATAGGGAGTGATTATCTCGTAATTGTATCTGATGAATCCAGTCGTCGAGAATTTGGTAGGATTGTATCATGCATAGACTTAAGTCCAAAAGTGATACAAAGACATCCGTCTTCATATTGTGGATTGCAGGTTGTTGCTGATGATGATGATGTTACTGATCGAAAGATGAGAGTATGATGACGATGATGATGTTGCTGATCGAAATATCATAGTATGTTGGAAATGAGGATGTTGCTAATCGAAAGGTCAAAGTATTGATGCTACTAATGATGATTGAAAGATCAAAGTATTGGTGATAATGTTGCCCAAAGTATTGATGATGATGATGATGATTGAAAGATCAAAGTATTGCTGATGATGTTGCTCAAAGTATTGTTGATGATGATGTTGCTGATTGAAAAAGACTAAAATGATGATGTTTTCAATTGAAAAGATTGAAGTGTTGCTGTAAAGGATCAAGAAGATCAAAGTGCTTCTGCAAAGGATCAGAAGATCGAAGTGCTCCCACAAAGGATCGAAAGATCAAAGAGTTGCTACAAAAGGGTCAATTGATCATATGATGCAAAAGATGAAGACATTAAAGAGTAGTTGTTTCAAGCTACTAATGAACGTTGAAAAACTTTGTGTGACATATAGATGTATCACCTTGAGGATGTTGAAGATGCTCTCTCTCCTCCTTCTACTACTGTTGTTGATGTTGTAGTAGAATACCCTTATTGTTAAGGGGGAGTGTTGAATTATTGAAACTTCGAAGTGTATACACTTACAATACCCCTGATGTTCCTATCAGGAGAATCATTTGTATTTCATTGTACCTCAATGTTCATATCGGGAGAATTACTAAGAGTCATGAGGAAGTCCTCTCTGTTGTAATTCAGGTCATTAGTACCCTCCAAAATATATTACTGTATTAAGTTAGCCCAGTTATGTTTACTTGAGCATACCATAACTGAGTTAAGTTTAATCTAGCCTACATAACTGGGTTAAATGTTAAGTGAACGAAAGAATATAAATAGAGTGAGGTGCCTCTCATTTGATACACAAATACTCACTTGTGGATAGCGCATGGAGAGAGAGAGACATAAATATCTGTTGGTGGAAGGCGCACCTGTTCTTGGGTCTTGTCTTTTATCTTTTATACATCTTATACAGAGGAAGTTTTTGCTGGTTTTTGTTCCCCATGAGGGTTTCCCAGGATAAATATTTTTGTTCTTTTGTGTGGTTGTTCTTATCTATATTTCAGTGATTTTTTGGCTTATGGTTATGCTGTTATGATGCTAAATGTTATAAGATATGATATAACCATTAAAAACTCAACATGTAACTAGATGTACCTGAATGTAACTGAATCCTTACTAGGCTTAACTAGTCACTAACTAAACTGAAGTAAAGGAGGTTGGTTCTGACAATCTCAGTAGCTCCTAAATTGTAGGTATTGGTCTCAGAGGCTCCTAAACCTATGCATGAAAGTATAGTCACTGGAAATTATCCTCAAATAGTGTTCCCCACACTCTAGTAACTAGTACATGTGTCCCAATTAGGCCATGTGGACCTAATGATGCTAGTGACTAAATATAGACAGAAAATACTCATAATTTAGACATAATTGACCAAATTGGACAAGGGAGGATTATAATCCTAACAATTCCAACTACCTTCCTAACCTTATTTCCCACCCAAATTCCTAAATAAATTATATATAAACATAAAACATAAAACATGAACATGTTGCTAATTTTATCCTTCACAACTGGCTAACCTATTAGCATTGTGTATTGTGTTTACATATTGTTGCAAGTATGAAGTTGGATTGTCGATCTTGATCAAAATGGGAAGCAACAAGCATTGAAGTAAAATAGCTAATAGGAATCAAAGCAACACTGAATAAATAAGAGAGAAATATAGAGAAAGAAGGAGGAAAAAAAGAGCAATCTTAAGAGGCGAAGAAGTTGCAAATCAACCTATAATGGGAGAATCAAATGCCATTGCTAGAAATATTGGTATCATTTAAAAGTTATGCAATTTCATATTCATATATATAATTTCATTCTCCTAGTGATCTAATTCATATAATTTCAAATTCATATATTCATATAATTTCATATTGCATAATTGTTATCAACCCAAATGGCACTTCTCCATCCGAGTGCCGACATTCCTTATGTTGGTACACAAAAGGACATTTTAGGATTGAAGTTTTCCAAAACACTATAGATGGGAATGACTTGGGATGCATTTACCCTTGAACAAACTTGCCATATTATTTTTCTAAGTGTTGAGTTGCGTATGCGACTATCTCGATTGCAACTCGCGTACGTACGCGATTATTTCCAATGACAACTCACGTACTGTGTGCGACTATCTACATTGCAACTCGCGTACATCAGTGTATGCAGGTTTCCTTTAAGCAACTCATGTGTCATACACAGGTTGCCTATATCAATATTTGCGTACATCTTGATTCAACCTTAAAAATCTAAAACACAAATAATGGAGATTAGTTGGGCCCTAATCATTAAACGATCCTAACTGTTTCAACCTCCTCAACCTTCAAAACCACTCTAGTTCCCAAAGTATAAATAGAGGCCTTGGGGAGGGAATTAATCAATCATGATTGGAGAGAAAAGTTATGCTGGTGATATATCTTCACAAGTCTTGGAGTAGCAGAACTCAGAGTCCTTTGGTTGCAGAGGAGTCCTTGTCTCATAAGTTGGGTTGTACTCTTATCTCATTCACTGATTGTTAATAAAGAGACTTCTTCTTCCAACATTGTGTTGAGTCTCTTTCATGTATCGGGGTTAACGAATATATTTGATTATA
>LPNX010060001.1:45559-60929 GCA_001517045.1 Pseudotsuga menziesii | reverse complement strand
TAAAACCACTTATGTACATGTGAAAGAATGGTATGTGTTGTGAAAGAATTGAAAAAAATGTTTAACCACTACACTAAATTACATATATACAAAGTAAGTGTATTTTAGTATGAGTAGTTCTAGTTGTCCAATGAAATTACATAATGGTTTATCAATATATATAATTATAGTGCATAATATCTAGTTCTAAATGAATATGCATATATCCATTACCCGCACATAATGTCACATACAAATGAATTTTATAATTTGATGATATAGCATCACATGTAAATGAATTATTATTTGATAATATAGACTCAGATATCTATATTTTTTATGTTAAAAATTACAAATATTGTTCTCAATGGGAGTTGATTGCACCGTCATAGCTTGACTTCCATCTTCTTCTCTTAAAATTGCACTTATTTTCTTCATCTTTTCGATAGCCTTATCTCTCCTTTCATTGATTTTAATATGATTTTAATTTCATATTCATATATAAACATTTTTATAGTGTTGAAATTACAATTACATTAAATTATGATAATGATGATAATTACATTACAATTACAATTACAATCACATTACAATTAAACTTACAAATACATTACATTACAATAATGTACAAATGACTAGGAATCATATGGCTTTAAGCATTGATGACAATGATGATCTCAAAGAAAATCAACAATTACAATTACAATCACATTAATGTGCATAAGCACTAGCCTTACGTCAATGGGTTCAAAAAACCCAACAAAGGGATAAAAACTCAAAAAGGGCTAAAACCCTAAATAAGACCTCGTGTTACTTAGTTTTTGGAAGGAAAGTTTCATACATAGTGCACACAGGATCGTTCACCCTTTGATTTCTCAAGAGTAACTGGGAGATTCAATGACATTGGAATGGCTGCTAATTGTTTAAAAGGGTTGGATGATGCCACTCAAGAAGAGTTCGGGAACCCAACCCCTGATCGGACAATCAGAGAGCATGTTATTAACATAATAAAGTTGTACTTTGAAAAAAATAATTGATTACACAAGCTCAAATCATACATGGATTGATAAAACACAAAAAATTGAAACGTGCCACAAAGTTGTTGGGTTTTAAGGATGTTAAAAATAAAAATGCATGTGAGAATGTAACATAAAATGTAACAATTGCAATATCTACATTTGGAAAGTCAAGAAAAACTGATATCACCACTACTCGTAGGAAATTACAACTTCTATTGTGGCACAAAGCATCTCAAGAAACCGAATGGTCACAACAATGTCAAAGCTGCTCCACGTTTCAAGAAAAACACTGCACAAATACACTAAATTCAGGGTAAAGATATATGAAAATGATGAAGTTGCTTGTCGGTCTCTTATATGCAGAGAATCATATAAGGAAAGGATGGGAGAGGGCATCAGAAAGAAGGTGATAGATTATTGGGACAACCATTCTTGTGCTATACTTGATCGAAAACATGTCCTATGACAACGTTCTGGTAGAGGCATTTATAAGGAGCATTACAAGCATGTTATGGAGATGATAGGAGCTTCTTTGTTTGAGGAATTCAAAGAATCAAATCCTAGTGTCCAGATCTCATTTTCCATGTTCAGTAAATTGAAACCATGGTATATTAGGCTGAATACAATTGAGGACACTTGTTGTTGTCAATACTAAGTTGAATTCCAATTATACAATGACACATTTGTGCATTTTAAAAAAAAACATTCGGATGGTGAACCTGCTCCTCACTAAGTGCAGGATTTTATTTCTATGATACTATGCAATAGGGATCCTGAAAATGTGTTTTTCATTAAAAGGTGTGTAGGTGGGAGAAGATGCCATGAATGTGGTGATTTGGCATTGTTCCATAGGAAGTTTCCTATCGATCCAACACACCCTGGATTGTCAGATATCATAGTTAAGTGGAAGAGATATGAGTATTTCTCCATGGATCCATCATCTTCTTCACATGTTCCATCTAAGAGGATCAAATTGCTCGAGGATAATATTCCTATTTCAGAATTCATGGACAAGTTTCAAATATAGATTTACAAATACTTAAAACACTCCCACAGATATAGGTGGAAAGATTTAGAATTTAAGCATTCTCTTGAGGTTTTTGAGCTAGGCACAATCCTATCGGTGGTATACTTTGTTGAGAATTACACATTTTCTCCTCAGAGAGGGATACAAAGTGAGTATTATCACTCCGACCAGGTGTCCATATTCATACATGTATTGTATAGACATGCTCAGGCGAGCATTGATGGTAAGGATAGCACTCTTCATTCACGCAATGTGAGCAAGGAGTACAATTTTTATGTCAGTGATGATCGTGAGCACAACATGTTGTTTGTTCAACACTTATTTGGGTTGATTTATGATTCATTAAAAAAGAATGGGGTGTCATTTATAGAACACTAGATTTGGTCAAATGGGTGTGTGGAGCAGTTCAAATCGGCACAATCCTTTTATTGGTTGAGTTTCCTTCACAAAGAGACAGGAATTCAACACACCTAGAGATTTTTTGAAACAAGGAACAGAAAGGGTAACCATGATGGAGCAGGTGAGTACATGAAACGAGCACTTTGGACGCACCAAATGAGTCGTAGTGCATCTCGACTCAAGTGCTCAGCAGAAGTAGTTGATTGGTGCACACAAAACTTGGGTCACCAAGGTTATGAACAAGAAAGGCCGATGCGTAGGTAGGTAATATACATACATACATACATACATACATACATACATACATATACATATACATATACATATACATATACATATACATATACATATACATATACATATACATATATATAGATATATATATGACTTTTTTTATTTAATGAAGGTTTTTTTGGGATGTTTCACTTGGCGGTGTGAATAAATCCATGCCATTGTATTGCGAGACCATACCTGGAATGAGATAACTACATTCAGTTCATAGTGAAGACATAGGAGACATATTTTCCATTGAAACAAGGAAGTATATGTGTTTCTGTGAGTTCTGCAATGATGCCAATGGACTGGGGGTTGATCATTGCATGAATGATGCATATGTCAAACAATGGACATATGTCCCTCTTAATCCAAAGGGGCCACATCCAATTCCAATGTTGCAATAGATGCACACTGACGAGGTAATGGTTTCACTAGACCATGATCGGGTTTCTAATTTGGTTAAGTAAGGGACATGATAGTTGATTGAATGTTTAAACTTCTAGTCTTGTACACATGCATATATATATTTAATATTTTTTTAATATTT
Source organism: Pseudotsuga menziesii (assembly GCA_001517045.1). Classification (NCBI taxonomy): domain Eukaryota; kingdom Viridiplantae; phylum Streptophyta; class Pinopsida; order Pinales; family Pinaceae; genus Pseudotsuga; species Pseudotsuga menziesii. The sequence continues at coordinate 57,682 of LPNX010060001.1, read as the reverse complement.
GAAAATCTTGATGCAGGTGATGTATTTTTTGTATTGCACCACTGAGAAATGATGAGCATGTGGCATACTTTTTTATGCGGTGCAAATAAATCAAAAGCAGGTTGTTGTGGACCTATGTCGATGTAGAGTTCACATACCATGTTGGTGACCTAGTTGTCATGGGCCACTTTTTGAAAAAGTGGGAAGTCAAGGTGATTATATGATATACAAATATTTCATGCCTGACTATATATATTGTTAGTATAGTCATTTGGTGCTAGCAGCTCAGATATATCTCATTGAAATCAAGGTGAAGAGGGTTGAATCAAAGAGATGGAAGATGTTAGTAGTTGACCATGATCGTATTATGGAGACATGCATTCCTATCACCCATTGGCCATATGAATGAAAGCTATATGTCACTTTTGATGTTGACATAGTTGACATGATTTTGAAATGTAGCAAATCAAAATTTCTTCTAAAATATATCACTTGTATTTAAATGTAATTTTTGTAAACTTATATATGCGAGTATGTGCATTCACATATACTCTATGTGTGACTAAATTTTTTTTGTCTATTTGTGCAAATACATTGTATATCACACTCTATTTATGCAAGTTCTAAATTACATGTTAGTATTGTAGACAAGTTGTAAATTGTAAACTTGTAAATTGTTAGTGATATGCAATACAAAGAACAACACATACAGTTATTGCGTCCTCACTAAATCTACCAATTGAAATTGATTTTAATTGTAACATATTAAATTGTAAGTTTCGTTTGATTGGAAATTTTGCAAACTTGTATTTTTTTTGAAAAATGAAACCAAATTTAAAATTGTAATTGTAGAGTTGTAAATTGCAATTGATATTAATTCTAAGTTATGTTAAATTATAAGTTTCGTTTAATTGACAACTTTGCAAACTTGTAAATGTTTTTACAATTGAAACGAAATTTAAAATTGTACTTGTAATTTTTTTTGTAAATGAAATCAAATTTTACATTGTAGTTGTAATTTGCACCTAGTAGATCTTACATTTGAAAGTTGTAAATTTTGTAACATTTTAATTATAAGTTATGTTAAAAATTGTAAGTTGTGTTTGATTGACAATTTTGCAAACATGTAAAGTTGTAAACATTGTAAATTTTGTAAACTTGTAATGATTGTTAAATATGTACTAATTGTAACTGAAAACAAACTTTAAACTATAACTACAAATACCTAAAGCATTTAACAGACCATCATGTTAAAAAAATTTCATATATATATATATATATATATAATCATCAACTACAAAATAATAAATTCCAAAATACTAAAGTCCACAAATAACACAGTCTACAAATCACTCCTATGCCATCGATCGAGAGATTGACCATCATGGCCAATACCGCCAGTTGCACTATGTCCCTGGCCTTCCTCATGCACATCACAAATAAAATTGCCTAGGTATGAGAACAGTAGAATTTAAAATGATGAAATATGTGAGTTAGTTACATACCACATATTTAAATTGCATGCACAATGTGACAAAAAATTAAATATATATGAAAAATGGATCTATGAACTGACCTCGCTCGAGTTGAGTGTCAGGTTTGTGAGGCTAGGTATATACCGAGATGAGCCTTCATCGGGACCCAGCTGATGAGGGGCAACCCACTCATTCGTAAACATCACGGCAGCTTCAACGCCCTCATCTGCAACTTCCTGTGTCTACGTCTATTTCCATGACATGAAAATATTTATATTAATGAATTACAATTTGAACTTGAGAATTAAAATTTAAACATGTAAATTATAATCTAAATGTAAATATGCAAACAATTTGAACATAAATAACTAGTATCTCGTCAACTGACGAGTCATGATTAGGACTTGGGTGGGACTGCATAGAATCATGTGTAATTCCCTTGCCTCTATCCTGCACAATATGAACAAGATAAATGACGAAAGTTTGAAAAAACCAAAGTATTACGTGTTCAACAATTGACTCGTTTAGAAATTCAAATTTAGGATGAAAGTAAACACATACCTCATCAGCGTGGACGCCCGAAACTATAACGGGACCTCGAATAGATGCATCACTACCAAAAAGGAAGTCAATGAAACTGGGCTCCTGCATCGAGGTCTAACACAAAGCAAAGTATTAGTTAAAAAATGATTCATTTGAGGATACATTACAATCAAGACAATCAAATCACGACAATCAAATTATGACAATAAAGATATACCCGTTTCATCAGTCAACGCCTGCATCTATCATGCAGTTGATAATATGCATCATGGGACATTATAACATACTACAACAGAGTGTTGTGATAAAAAATGCAGAGAATATCATCGGCTACCCATTATAACTCTGGCTCAGTAGGTCCAGTGGGTGCTCTACGTCTCTCTACTTGCACAACCATCATGGTACCATGCATTGTCATGCATGTCGTCTCTGCTAATGCACTATGCTCCTCAATCACTAGCTGAGATGACTAAGCTATATAACCTATCCTAAGCATGGTCCTGCTAGGGTGACCTACCAAAGGCTCTGGCTCTGGCTGAGCTCCAAGGTCTCTCCTAAGCCTAGGACACGCATGGATACATCCCTCACCAGCACCATAGAAGCTCGAGGGTGTTCTGGTATAATCTGGGTGCATCCCGGGGACAAACTATGCATATATATGTTTTTTAAAGTATAGTGGGACCTGGTCATGGTGGGGAAACATGCCCCATGCTCCAATAAACCTATCATATGCATAAGGTGATGTAGCCTCTAGCTTAAACTCCTTGAGCTTAAGCGATTGACCAGTGGCGCAATCAGGAGGGATATCAAATAATATTTTCTTCACATCATGGAAAGCTTTTACATCTCTCACTATGGACCGGTTATCAGGACCCATCACCGCATCCCTTCTTCTCTGACATGAAGTGGCCCAAAGAGAACTCAATGGTCTGATAGACCTGTATACCTTCAGTATATTTTCTACTGCCTCTAACATAATCCACATCGAATGTCATGCGAGAGAGTGTTGGATTCATTTACCCAACATACACACTTATTTGGTCAATTTTGGCCTATTTACCCACTATCCTAAGTTTAATTGACTTAATTGGCATCATATTAGCACACTACGACATCAACATGAGCACACCCACACCTTCCTTCAATCAAGGAGGCCAACTAAGCCTTCTCCTTCAATCAGGGAGAAATTATAAGGTGAACTGAGTGTCATAAGTGCACTTAATAGCTAACTGATTGTTGTTTCACCTAACAATCAGTTAAGCTGAGTTGTAAAGGAACGTACATCATTCAATTGTCTATTTTGGGCTGATTGGGATGAAGTGGAGTGAATGAATGTACCCCCAACCACTTCTGATGACTAGTACCATTTTAGTTAACTCCATCAGAGCTACTTGGAGTTAGTGATGCGCTACCACCTACTATTTGGCATCAGGGTATTTTTTAAGGATTCTAATATTATACTTAAGTATAGTACTCTAGGCGACTATTTTGGATTGAAAAAAACATGTTTACAGATAGGTAGGCGAATATTAAATATGAAACATAAAATTAACACTAAAATGTGTAAATTTTGGCGAAAATTATGATAAAAAAACATATTTTATGTAAATATAGGTGATATTAGACACTAAAAATGACCAAATAGAGCATTTATTTTTTGGAAAAAACCCAAAAAATAGCCAATTGGCGAAATTTCGCCCCTAAAAATTACCCTGTTTGGCATACAATGACATGTGTCTAAGTTACTTTCAGTTAGAATCGGTTATCTATTGCACTTTGATTCAGTTAGGACTTAGTGTGAGAGTTAGTTATGGCTAGATTAGTGGTTAACTAAGTGTGTCTAGTGTTGTTGACATTCAGTTAATCTACACCCATCCATGCAATTCGAATGACCTCCTAAAGAATTTGAATTAGCTTGGAATTCATGCATTCTGCATGACATTGTATTGTATTATTTTTTTTATACTGATAATATAGAACTACTACCTCCTATTGTAGTACCGTTGCATCATTTCATGTGTAATCTGTCATTGAATAAATTTTGAGTTTATACTTTATCCCAAGATTGCTATGACAGAATTAATATGGTATCAGAGCCACGGCGGGACAAAGCTATTTTCTTCAAAAACATGATATTTTATGGATCTTGCATGTAAAATTGAGCAAAAATCTCAAACTCCAGCACTGCACAAGAAGAAAAAGGTTTACCACTTAATACCCCATGTTAAGGAATTGCTGATCAGATTGCTTGATTAATTATGTTGGGTGTGATGAAAACCTAAAATGTGCAGGTTGTTTGACCTTACGGTGATTTTATTGTGTTGATTTCAGGTTTTTACAGGTTCTTTGCATTCTCTAGAGTATCTCCATGGCTCATTCTTTGGATCTTCTCACATCTTTAAATTACCACCAATGGAAGGAGGATATGGAGATTCAGCTCGGTTTAGGAGGGCTCTACCGGGTCATAATGAACACAAAATTAGAGCCTAATGCTACTACAGAGAAGATAAAATACTGGAATAAACTGGATGAGGCCTATGGAATCCTATGTTTGTCTATCTCAAAATATATTATTTTCCACATATTGGGATTGAATACCTTGAAGGATATTTTGGATCATCTCGCTACCTTGTTTGATAAACAAGATGATCTTTGAATCTATCATCTTGAGAATGATTTGATCTCCCTCAATCCAAGTAGCTTCAAATCCATGAATGATTTTTTCACAAAATTCAAACATTTGGTGCTCCAACTAAAGCAGTGCAAGGTGGAGAAGGAAGATGACCACCTCATCCTAGCTATCTTCTCCAAACTGGGTCCATATAATTCAGTCTTTATTTTATCATTCCACAATAGGAAGTTAATAACCCCAAATTGGAAAATTCCTTGTCTTGATGCCTTCATCAAAACCCTTACAAACTATCATGACAACCTTGTTCAGATGGGGATCTTTAGATCCTGAAAAGATCAAGATTTTTTTACTTCGAGGCCAAAATATTCCAAGGGAAAAGGGAAGAGGAATAATTCAAAGGCTAAATTGGATGCTCCAAAGCCTAAATAAAAGAACCAGCAAGAAGAGCCTTTTGGCTCAAATAAACACAAGAACAAAGGACATCAAGGCAAGGAGAAAGTCAAGTGTTCCTATTATGGGAAGGGCTTCAACCGTGAGCAAGCCTGCATGAAGAATAAACATGATGAGATGAATTCTCTCCTCAAGAGAAAAAATATCAATATCCCTAAGAACCTTTGAAGGAGAGATAATCAAGATCGGGATACCCAACAAGAAAGAGGTCATGATCTCATGGAAACACCTCGAAGCTCACAACTCTGCTCATAGACTATGGAGCTTCGAATTACATGATGGAAAGCAGAGATTATTTTTCCTCCCTGGACACCAATAAGATCATTCCCATCCACATGGGAGATTATTCCACCATCATTTCGAAAGGACAAGGTACAGTAAATCTTGAACATGACACTTTTTTCAATGTTCTGTATGTACCCTCCTTGGCCTCCAATCTCCTAATTGTATATCAAATGACTCATACTAGAGTTCCAAGAGAGTAACCTTAAGCCCCAATTATGTATAAATTAATGAGATTGCATCCGGGAAACTTGTTGCAAAAGGCCTTGTAAACCATTATGCAAAAGCCTATGAGTTTTCCCATTTTCTGGCGGATGCAAATCCCACCTCTCTTCTAACTCATGGAAATGAGGTTAATAGAATTTGGCATGATAGATTTGGTCATTTAAATTTTAATTACATACAAAAACTTTAGAAAAATTCCATGGTTGAAGGCCTCTCGACAATCAGAACTACCAAAGGAATTTACAAGGGTTGTGTTGTGGGAAAACACCCTGAGCATAAGTTTGATTGAGGGAAGGCTTGAAAAGAATAAAGTATCCTAGGGATGTTACATTCTGATATCAGGGGACCAATTTGCATCACATCCATGAATGAATATCGGTATTTACTCACCTTCATAGATTATTTTTCTAGATACACCTGGGTGTTTTTCATTAAGAAAAAATCTGAAGTTTTAGAGAAATTCATTGAATTGAAAGCATTGGTTGAGAATGCCTCTGGAAAAAATATCAAATCTAGGATATCTAATAATGGAGCAGAATATATCATTTCTAAGTTTCTAAATATATGTTTTGATATTGGGATCAAGATCCAACATTCCGTTCCCTACACTCCTCAACAAAATGGGGTAGCAGAAAGGAAAAACCGCTCTCTAAAGGAGATGACTACATGCATGCTGGAAGCAAAAGGATTGGCTGCAAATTTGTGGGATGATTCCATTAATGTTTCTGCATACATTTAGAATAGAGTACCTCAATCCAATGTGAAAGGTAAGACACCTTTTGAAGCCTATTTTGGACATAAGTTGGATGTGTCAAATTTCAGGGTGTTTGGGTCCACTGCATGGACCTAGATTCCGTCTGACAAGAGGAAATATTTGCAGCCACAAAGTATTGAATTTTTGTTTATTGGATATCTAGAAGAATACAAAGGATTCAAGATGATGAATATCATAACAAAAAAAAAAATTCATCGAAAGAAGTGTTTAGTTTGATGAGCCTCTCCAAGAGGTAGAGCTAGTTGAAGAAAATTCTGTTGATTTTCCCTCCTGTTCTGCTGACAATTTGGGTGATAAAAGTGGGAGTGGTGACTATGATTTTATAGAAATGATATCTGATATCAGTGAGCAATAAATTTCATATTCATAATCATATTCTGAATTTCAAACAAATCTCCCAACTTGGGCCAATAAGACATTTTCTTCCGTCGGGGAAAACATTGGAAATCCTACTGATCCAAGAAGAACCTGATCTGAATTTCAAAGAGAAGGTATTGTGCTCTCCTGTCATGATGATTTACTATATGAGACCTATTATTTAATGATTGTTTCATATCATAAGTATTACTACCATGCTTGGAAATATCCGATATGGCAAGCTTCCATGGACGAAGAGTTTAATTATCTTCGGAAGAATGCTACTTGGGAGCTAGTTTCCCTTCCACTTGGGAGGAAACTAGTTCAATGCAAGTGGGTGTTTCAGAAAAAGGTTTCTGGTGATGGTAAAACATGCAATTATACAGAAAATATGGTTGACAAATGGTTCTTCCAGGTCCAAGGAGTGGAATAGCATGAGACCTTTGCACCAGTAGCAAAGATGGACTCCATCTGCCTAGTTTTGGCAATTGTGGCATCCAAGCACTAGGAAGTGCATCATATGGATGTAAAGAGTTCATTTCTACATGTATATATTCATGAGGAGATATACTTTAAGCATCCTAATTGCAACATTTCAGATCCTACTTTGGTTTGCAAATTGCAGAAGTCATTATACGGGTTGAAACAAGCCCCAATATCACGGTATGCCAAGATGGATGCCTTTATGCTTTCACAAAAATTACAAAGGTGTAATTCTGATCCGAATGTGTATCTACAGAAGTATGATGGTAATTTAATTATCATATTTTTATATTTTTATTATCTCTTGATTACTAGTATCACACTTGCTTCCATTTCATTCATTAAAACTGCCCTTCATGATGCATTTGAGATTAGCGATTTGGGCTTGTTGAAACAGTTTTTGGGGCTTAAAATTTTTACAAAAGTTTGATAGCATAATGGTAACTTAGTATAAATACATTTTATACCTGTTAGTCAAGTTTAAAATGGCTGAATGTCAATCTGCTCCATTCCCTTTCCTCTTAGGAATCATCCTTGAAGAGGGAAAAAACACTCCACCCATGGATTACACTATCTATCGTCAGCTGATTAGTGGCTTGCTTTACTTGAATCATTCATGGATTGATATATGTTATGATATGAATTCTGTATCAAGATACATGCAGAAGTGTCATGACCTACATTGGAAGGAATTCAAGAGGATTCTTCAGTACATTCAGGTCACAGGATCCTACGACATTCACTATTCTGCAGATTCATAGCTAGAGTTGGTTTGATATACAGATTCAGATTGGGCAAGGGATTGTACTGATCAAAATTCTACTTCCGACTATTTCTTTATGTTTGGTGGTGGCCACATTTTTTGGTCAAAAAAAAATTAGGACACCATTGCATTGTCTTCAACAGAGCACGAGTACAAGGGAGAAGTGAATGGTTGCATCCAAGCTGTTTGGTTTCCAGGACTTCTTTCATGTTTTGATATTTGTAGTACTTTGTCCACATTCATATTTTCTGACAATCAAAGTACTATTAAGATATCCATAGATCCAATTACCAGGAATAGGACCAAACATATAGAGATTCACATGCACTACATCAGGGATTTGGTGCATGACAGGATCATAGTTCTACAATACTGCCCTATAGATGAGCAGATTGCAAATTTGTTCACCAAGAGATTTACAAAGAAAAAATTCACTTACCTCCATTCACTGTTGGGGGTGAGTTCATCAGGGTGATCAGTTACTTCTTCAGTATTCAGCTTGAGGGGGGGTTTTGTTCCAATTGGGTTTTCCCTCTTTCCCCACTTAGATTTATTTTGAGCATTGTTAGAGTTACACTTTTGTACAGGGTGACCTATGGCCATTGTTGTTGGGGCCCTATAATTTCGTGCATTTTATTTTACTCCTCCTGAGTATAGCTTAAGGGGGGTGTTCGAGTCATTTACCCAACATACAAACTTATTTGGACAACTTTGACCAATTTACCCACTATCCCAAGTTTAATTTACTTAATGGGCATCAGATGAGCACACTATGACATCAGCATGAGCACACCCACGTCTTCTTTCAATCATGGAGGCCAACTAATCCATATCCTTCAATCAGGGAGGCTATCTAGGATTCCTCCTTCAATCAGGGACGCTAACTAGGCTTCCTCCTTCAATCAGGGAGAAATTATGGGGTGAACTAAGTATCATAAGTGCACCTAATAGCTAATGGATTGTTGTTTCACCTAACAATCAATTAAGATGAGTTGTAAAGGTGCATCCATCATGCATTTGTCTATTTTGGGCTGATTGGGATGAACTGGGGTGAATGAATGCGCCCCCAACCACTTTTGATGACTAGTACCACTTCAGTTAACTCCATCGGAGCTACTTTGAGTTAGTGATATGCTACCACCTACTATTTGACATGCAGTGATATGTGTCTAAGTTTCTTTCGGTTAGTTATTGCACTCCGATTCAGTTAGGACTTAGTGTGAGAGTTAGTTATTGATAGATTAGTGGTTAACTAAGTGTTTCTAGCATTTCTGACATTCAGTTAAGCTACACCGATCCATGCAATTTGAATGACCTCCTAGAGAATTCGAATTAGCTTGGCATTCATGCATTCTCCATGACATTGTATTGTATTATTAATTATTTTACTGATAATACAGAACTGCAACCTCCTATTGTAGTACTGTTGCATCATTTCATGTGTAATTTGTCATTGACTCACTTGTGAGTTTATACTTTGTCCCAAGATTGTTGTGACATAATTAATAGAGAGTGCTATGAAATGGAGTGGATGTTAATCCGCAAATAGTCACGCTGACTGGTAATGTCTTGCAGCATGATACATGTGATCTCATCCTCTCATGGTGCTTCCTCGGGAGGGTTGGGGCCCTATTGTGCAATCGCGACACTTCGAAATTAGATGAAAACATAAATGTCAGTTAAAATACATACATCAACTGTAGGTGAATTTGAAATCAATAGAAATTAAAGGTAGTGCTAACTGAAAGAAAAAATATATATGCATTTAATGTACCTGTCTCGTGGGAAACCTCCCCACCAACACCAATAGTATCCCTCTCGCCTCTCACATGTACAAAGTGACTACCAAATTGGTTTCCACTCGGCTCCCCAGCAGGAGCGTGTTTTGGCATAGGACGCCTAGGCGAACCTGTGAAAATAGAGACATACAAGTTGATGATTAAATATACACATGTGAAACAATTTAGTTTTATGTAACTAACAACAAAGAGTACATCATGTGCAATTGTATACTTACGTTTCCTCTGCAGACCTCCAAGGTGAGGAATGGCTGCAGATATGCCAGTGCTCTACCTTTGGTGAACCAAAGAATCCCGCTGTGGAGATGCATCTGCATGAAATAAGGAATAATAAATGNAAATGATAAATATGTCAATAGTAAAGATGTAGATTTGAGATGATTAATATATCATCACATGGTGCACATTAATAATGGGAGAAGGATCATGAGTGTGAGAACAATCAATAAGGAAATGACACATGCAAAGGTTATTCTCACAAATAGTTGAGCTTGATCATTCATGTCATGTGTGTGAATGCAAATGTGTTCTTGGGAGTCATTGTTTTCACTTAGTTCAAAGCTCTAACTTTTCATCCCAATCCAGTAACAATATCTAACTTTTCATTTCAAGTTTTTTTAAACTTTACCTAATCACATAATTTATGTTGATATCATTTTTTTCCACTAACTACAAGTCATCCATTTCATCAAGGATATTTTGAAAACATACAACGATATGTCCAACATGTCTACCTATCTTGATTTTTTTCCACTAGGTACAAGTCAGTCACGCCATGTGCTTTAGTATTGTTTTGCCCTACATAGGGAATATCAGTTGCTTCTGGATTGTTGTTGGTGGAATATATGTTTTTTACAAGAAGCTAGAGATTATATGATATTGTCTTAGGTAACTTTTATTCCCACTTGAATAACAAGTTTCATGTTTTATTTATTTATTTCCATTTAAAAGAAAGAAAATCCATAATATTTAGATTTAAGTTTCCTTAAAACAAAAAGATATAACTCCATTTCTCTATAAATTCAAATCAAAACTTATATACTTTATTAATAGTTTCATTTTTTTTAAAGCTTTAAAATAATAATTTAATTTTCTAAATTTAAAATTTAGATTTATATATTTCACTAACTCTTTCATAAACATTTAAAAATATATATAATTTTAAACTAATTTTTAAAATTCTAATTATGTAAATTAATTTATATACATTTAAAAATATAATTATATTATTAAATTAATTTAGAAAATTATAATTATATCATTAACTTTATCTTTACAAATGAAAACTTATACTTCAATTAATACAGTAGGTTAATTATTTCATTTCAACTTTTTAAATAAATATAATATCAAATATTTTATGATTTAAAATCACAACTTATGTATTTAATTAAACCTTTCATCCATTTTTTAAAAATTAAATTACAATTCTAGTTTTCCATAATTTAATGTATAAATCTATATATTTCATTAGTAATATTTTTTACTATTGTTTTAAAATATTCTAAATTTATAATTTATAATTTTCAAAATGTTGAATATAAATCTATATATTTTTTCTAAAAAAAATAAAAAAAATATAACCTTATCTTAAATTATGGATTTCCATTAGTTTTTTAAATTGATATTCTTAAAAAAAAGTTAAATCATGAATTTCTATTAATTTTTTAATTTTATTTTTATTTTTTATTTAAAAAATACTTTCGTTTTTTGGTAATTTAAAATCAAATTTTATATACTTCATTAATATTTCCCTTTGATTTTCCTTGATAAATCTAAAAAATAATAATTACACTTTTTATAAATTAAAATTAAAATTTACAAACTTATTTATTATTATTTTTCCTTAAAAAAAGGTTTATCCACATTTTCATAACACTTTGTAAAAAAACAAAAATACATCAATAGACTTTTCAATAAACTAAAATCAAAATATGTCAACTAATAAATCAAAACATACATACAATATTTTATTATGAAAAAAATATTTATAAGAAATATAAATATCAATTAATATAATAAATTAATTATAATTATAATTTATTTTAAGTAAATAGTTAATAGTTAAAATAAATAAGTAAATAAATATTCGTGGTGGTGGTGGTGGTTAACGTCTCCTGAGACAAAATTTTGGTCTATTGGATCTAAAGAAACGAATTATTTAGTTTGTTTTAAAATTTTATTTCTATGCTCAAAGAGCTTGGGGAGAAGTGTCCTGAGCTCACTATAATTTTAACAAGTTAAAAGGATAGGAAGGTCGGTATTGCAACAAGATTATGGAGCTGAGATATAATGTTGGTGTATGCAGGGCACTCTAAGAGAAAGTGATTTTGATCCTCAATGTTCATATTCTCACAGAA